>PVJA010001316.1:56552-116487 GCA_004027025.1 Myocastor coypus
AAAAAAAAAAAAAAAAAAAAAAAAAAAAAAAAAAAAAAAAAAAAAAAAAAAAAAAAAAAAAAAAAAAAAAAAAAAAAAAAAAAAAAAAAAAAAAAAAAAAAAAAAAAAAAAAAAAAAAAAAAAAAAAAAAAAAAAAAAAAAACCAGAACAAGAGGCAAACCATTCTTACAGGCTTTCACAGGGAGCAAATTGGTTAAGCAATGGCCGTGATTCATCCTGCTGGCTGACACTGACAATAGTTCTGCAAACCACAGTACATGTTTTCAGGGTAAATCCTGAGGGGACCTGACTGACCTTGTGAGATATAAAAGTTATGTTTTCTTTTTGTAACATAGGTCTTGCTTTATCTTGGACTTAACCAGCCAGCAGAAAAGTCTAACCATGAAGTATAAAAAGGAAAGTCATATTACAATGCTAAATTGTAAAACGCTCAAGTCAATAGCTTCTGATAATGCCAGGTGAGCTTATAATCCATCACTGTTGGACTAAATATACAGCTACTTTCTCTTTGTGCAATGAAAAGAAAGATCTGTACTAATGATGTTCAGACAAGAAATCACGTCTGCATCTTGTACTCTGAGCAACTACAATGAAGACAACATTATGCGATGTATTAATTATTGTATCTGGCCTTCTAACCTGTTGTTAAACTGTTTCATTGCTATTTCTTTCACACTAATATTAGTAAAAATAAGAAAACAAAAACAAATATGAATTACTAAAATTTGCAAGCATAAAAGTTAACATTTCTTACCTAAACGATGTAT
The DNA here is from genome assembly GCA_004027025.1 of Myocastor coypus. Classification (NCBI taxonomy): domain Eukaryota; kingdom Metazoa; phylum Chordata; class Mammalia; order Rodentia; family Myocastoridae; genus Myocastor; species Myocastor coypus. Next base: position 57,320 of record PVJA010001316.1, read on the forward strand.
AATATATCCAAGAAATTTCCATATTATTCCTGATAAATGTCTTGAGAAAAGCAATTGCATCACTATAATAAGATATATGAAATACTAAACATTTATTTTGGGATTTTTTTATGTCACTGGCCATAGACACAACGTGTGACAATTTGTTTTGCTTGCAAGCTATGTTAAAGATTTTTCCAAGCTCCATTTTCAATTTCTATGAGTTAGGCAGAGCTCTAAAAATAACTTTTTATGTTCATGGTTGACTCCAAAGTGTCATAATTTGTTCAGTGATGCTGAACATTTATTCATGTGTTTGTCAGCCATTTGTATTTCTTCATTTCAGAGGCTCATTTGTACAATTGTGGGCATTGTCATAAAGACATCATGCCTAACTGATGTGTGCTTATCCGTGTTTATGCCAGTAAAATTTGTAGCAGCTAAACCTTAGAAACAGTCTATATGCCCATCAATACCTGGATGGGTTAAAAATGTAATATTCCTACACAACATAGTATGAATATTACCCTCGGCCATAAAAAGATGGGCTTGAGGCATTTGTAGGAAAATGCATACATCTTCAGACCATAATGTTAAGTGAAATAATATCACAAGATTTATTTTATATGAAAATCTCTCATTTTATATCCATACCTATAGATATAGATATAGATGTAGACAAATATATACCTTCTGGATAATAAAAAAGGGAAAGTATAAAACAGGAATGGTAAACCAGAGTGGAGAACATATCTAAAACTGTACCTTTATTTTATACAACTGTCTTACATATTTTATATATCCTTCGACCTGTTAGTCTGCTTTCTGATTTGTACATAAGGTAGTTAAAGGTATAAGGTTTTATAAGACCAATAACTGCATTGGCACTGAACAACAACAACAACACAAGAGAAATGGAAGGAGGGGGAAAAGAAAGGGTCTGAAATATGTTACGAGCGTGTGCCAACCCGCTGCAGTGGATGCAAGTGTTCTGTAGTGCAAACGTGTGCTAGTGAAAGTCAGCAATAAAAATAAATGTACAACTATTTTAAGGAAGTTAAAACAGTATGAAATACAAATTTAAAGAACTTTTAAAAATAAATGTTCCATATTAACCAAGAATAAGGAGAAATACCAATTAAATGTTACTACCGATCCTGAATTAGAAACTAGACCAGAATTCTATTCTTGCATATTACTTATTCATTCATTAATCTCTACCTTCATTTGGAAAGAGAGAGAGTGACAGAAAGAAATTTAAATCTATAAAAAGTCATTAATTTCATTTTTAATACATATGAACAACAATTATCTCAGCAAGTCATTATCTACAAGTTAGCATAAAACATTTTATTCATATGATGAACATCTATAAACAGCCTTTGTTAAATAAATGACTTTATCCTGAGCAGCTCACTTGAGCTTGGCCTCAATCACATCATTTTTAACAAAGTTGGAAACCTTAAAAGCAGAAAATTATTTGAAGCATAAATACTGCCATTGAACTATTGATTTATTCCTGGCTAAAGTTTCCACCCTGCTTTCGTGGCACCATTCTGCTTTATGGAATAGAGATAAGTCTAGATCTAGATGATAGATAGATAGATAGATAGATAGATAGATAGATAGATAGATAGATAGATAGATTAATAGATGATAAGAATTTGGATGGAGATATATATTCTTTTTTCATTGCAAATCTTGATTGATACAGAACAATTTAATATCTCTCAGTTTCTTTACACATTTACTTCTCCAAGGCTGGGAATGCTTTTTCCATTTCTTTATTTGATTAAGTTTATTGGTACAAATCTGGTCTACATAATGGTCTTTTCATCATAGGGCATTTGTACCTGTCTATGATGTATTTTGATTTCTGTTTTGTCTGCTTTCTTTTTCTCTCCTTTCCTTCTCTTTCCTTTTTTCCTTCTTTCTGCCCTTATTACTAGCTTCAAATGAAGATTTCCTTACATATTATGCTTTTGGACATTATTTTTCTCTTAGGACTTGTTTTATAATTTGCAATATCCCTGGTTTAGCAAGGGTTTTTAATTAACACTATTATTCAACTTCTGTCTAAAAGTCATGTTACAGTTGGATATGACTGTCCTGCATGTCACTGTAGTGACATCATGTAATCATGTAAATATATGATATGGATGTATATTTGATATAATTTCCCTAATGCTTACATTGCACATATGTTGCTTTTTACATAGATCGTATAAATTTTTCTTTACATAAGAGAAACTATTTTTAAACATTGCATTGTTTTAGTAAGCAAGCTTCCTAAAGCACTTTGTATCATATTTCATGGAGGAACTTATTCTATGAGTACTATCAAGAATTCTTGGAGGAAAAATGATAATATAAAACAGATATGAGCAAAGGCAGAAGTAGTACTTAAGTCTAGTATTGGGTTGAACTGAAAAGGGGACTGTGGACAGAATTTCTTGTTAACCTGTGGAGGATGTGGAAGAATACCTGGTTAGTAATATTTTGCTAGGATTTGCCTGAAAATCCCTTTATGTTTTACACAGACTATTAGGCATAATTTGGTTGATTCTTACACTTTTATTATCTTTAAATTTTTTTTTCTTGCACTATTCAATATCAAATAGAAGTTTCCTTTTACCTCCAGGATCCTTTATGCATGAGCTAATTATAAATATTTTAATTATAAATAAATTTGTTGAGACAAATCCAAGTAGATCATTATCAAACACTCACATACATACACACACTGTGATACATATATGCATAAACATTTAATGCTTATTCATTATGGGTAGTCTGCACTGTGAACTTTACATGGTTTATTTTACTTAATTGTCACACAAATCTTTCAGCTCTCAACATCTGTAATCTAAGAGGAACAAAATTGATTTAGGTAATTAGGTAACTTGCAAAGTCTCTTCCATCTAATGAATACCTGGGTTTATATTCAAAAGCAAATTTATCTCATAACAAATACCATGATATTTTCACAATGCAGTTTTACCAGCTGAAGAGAAATACTGTACAGTGCACTCTTTGTTATGAAGGAGAATTCAGTCAGCTGACAATAAAAATGCAATAAAATAATAATAATTTAAAATGCACAAATATATGAAAGTGTAGCCTGCACGCATCATATTTCAGTATACTGATGTCTGACTTGCTTTTCCGTATCCTACTGCTAAAGCCCCCACTAAGTCATAAGTCAGCCTTACGACTATCTCAAATGCTTTTCTTCCTTTAGGGCATTGTAGTTTCCTGAGGATACTTCATTTATAATATCTATAAACTTAGGAATAATACAAAGTATATACAATCAAATATGTTCCTCGAGCAATTCACCTGTTGATTGGGGAAAAAAATATCATTTCCCCCCACAGAACACCTGAAACAGCATAATAAAGCATTGTCTCACTGAAAATATTACGTTTTATATTTAAACACTTAGGCCAGTTGTGATGGTGTATGACTGTAATCTCAGCACTTGAGAGGCTGAGGCAGGAGGATGACTACAAATTTCAGGCTGGCCTGGGCTACAGGGTGCGTTCAAGGCCAGGCTGAACTGCATAGTGAATCTCTGTCTCAAAAAGACATACAACAAAAACAAAAAGCCCTAAACTAATGCTGTGGAGTCATAAGGAGCTAAGCAATAAAATCACCAGGAAATCAATGAAGGATATAAACAAAGAATCGACTTCCCCGGATTTGAACGTTTGAGTGGCAAATGGAAAAAAGGAGAAGCTGAAAGGAGGAAAGACAGCAGCAGAGAAGCTGTGCTAGAAGCCCACATCATGCTCTAGAAAGTGAATCTAGTACTGAAGGTGAGCCAACAAAAAGCTTTAGGAGGGTGGCAGATGGAATAGTTGACACCAAGTAGAAATGACAGCACTAAGTTCAAACTGGTGGCAGTCAGTGCACTTCTGAGTGTGAGTGAAAATGTGTGTGAGCTACATCTGTTGCAGAGAAGGTGGTTTAAAACTTCAAATAAAAACATAAGTATAAAACAAGCAAAAAGTGTACATTGCAAGTAGTATGTAGTCAGCTTTTTATTAAAATACTGGGTTTAATTTATACGTATATTTGTCTCCCCACCGTCTCCATGTTTGACCACCATTTCTTCTATGTCTTATCATAACATTCCGCACATCCTTAAAACTAAGTAAAGGGTGGGATTCCATCTTTAAAAACTAAACAGGTATTTCAGACAACACATTCTTGGCAATGGGACCTGGACAACATTTACCAAACATGGTAGGGCAAGTTCTCACTTTGCATTATGAAAAAGGATAGCCAGATAGCAACTGTTACAGAAATGAAAGAAGATGGAAAACTTTAACAAACTGTTTAAACTGTTTTCTTAAAGAGACTTCTCCACTGCCAGAGATCTTGAACAGTCTCCTCTGTCAGTCATCCACTAGCCATGCTTCACATAATTGATGAATTTGGCTTTCACTTTGGGCAGAGAACCACCTTTTTCCATGCTTGTTTGCATTTTTCTTTAATTCAGTGTTTTAGGAGTCTTCTCCTAAAAGGAGAAGGATTCCTGCCCTTTTGATTTTGGCTTTGATGATTTTGAGTCTTTTCCATTCTGGTTTGATTTTTTGTGCATTTTTGGCTGGAGTATCTCATATTGATTTCTTTTTCTTTCTTTCTTTTTCTTTTTCTTTTTTTCTTTCTTTCTTTTTGTATTTTAGGGAAGGATCTACAGGGTGTTCAGGGTCTCACTACTAAATCAGACTTGTAGTGATCCGCCTGTATACAGTCTCCCAATAGCTAGGATTATAGAAGTGTGTGACCACTTCCAGTCTCAATTGCTGTCTCAGTGTGCCCCTAGGGTGGAGACCAGGGTCTGGTAGGGCCAACAAGACAAGCCACGGGATCAAACCCATGGCTCTTCTGCCTGCTTACAGGTGCTTTAATTTGCTGAGCTATTTGGCTGGCTCTCATTTTCTTCACTGGAGCTTTCTCTTCAGTTCCTTCATCATCAAAATCATCATCCTCATTATCCTCATCATCTTCATTCTTATACACATTCTCCTCTTCATCAACAGCGAGCTTTACTTTTTTCTGTGGAACTTTGTTGCCACCTCCAGGGGCAGATTGCTTTCCAGATATACTTAAGGGTTTTACATCCTCTTCTTCTCCTTCTTCGAACTCTGCATCTTCTTCCCCAGCTACGATGTGCTGTCCACTAATACGCACAGGCCCTGAACCCCACTTCAACCTTAAAAAAACAGGTGGTGTAATTTCAGAGTCCGCAAGAAAACCATTGGCTGTACAGACATTTTCAAAGTTGCCAGTGTTAGTTTAGTTGGACTGTCTTCATAATTCATAGCCTCTGCTTCCACAATGTGCAACTCATCCTTTGCACCAACCCTACACTGACCATTCTTAATGACAACTGGTGCTCACTTTCATTGTTATCCATGTGAAAATGTTAATCTTTGCCAGCCTTTATTTCATAATGAAAGAGATAGTTCTGAGGCTTGGGGGGGTGTCATGTCCATATCCATAGAATCTTCCATGAGTAGTGCACACATGCTAACTTTATTGTAAGGAATAGTTAATGCTTAATTTTTGATCACTTTTACATGTTTATATGTGGTAATCTAAATAACTACTTTGAAGATAATAATATGCAATACAACAATCATTTTTGATTTCCTAACTTTTTTTTTTTTTTTTTTGTGGAACCAGGGATTGAACTCAGGCCCTTGTGCTTGTCAGGCAAGCACTTATTCTACCGAGCTATCTCCCCAGCCCAATTGCCTACCACCTTGTTTTGAAATTGTATATTGTTTATAACTTCATTTTGTTCTTTTTTGTTCCTTTTCAAAGAAAAAAAAAAAAAAAAAAAAAGGGACCAGAAAGATAGCTCAGGGGCACAAGTGCCTGCCTGGCAAGTTCAAGGTTGTGAGTTCAAATCCTGATCCTACTAAAAAGAAAAATAAAGGAGACTAGAAAAGCAAAGGTTGAGAGTGCTGAGACTGAACTTTTTCTCCTAGGATTAGCAACTTAAACAGTCAATGGGTTTATGAATAAAAGCAAAGCTGGGATGTGGTGCGGAGTGCCTCTGAATCCACCACTGAAAGAGGCTGAGGCACGATGATCATATGTTTAAGAGCAGCCTGGAATTTAGCAAGAGTCTGTATCAAAATTTAACAAAAGCCTGGAGACAGAAGTACAGCTTAGGGCAGAGATTCTGAGTTCAATCACCCAGAACCAAAAGAAAGTAAAAGGTAAAAGTCAAATTCCTGTAGAATCTTCTTCTCTCAGGCCAGACACTAATTTTTCCTTGTTACTTGTAAGCTATGAAGCGATGATACTTCAGAAATTTTTGTTCCTGTTTGCTAAGCCATTTATCAGACTCGTGAAGATGTTTAATGCTAGACGTATTACTTCTCAGCTGCTGCGTGCTGTCTGCCATCCAGCACCATTCCTTGACGGTGCAGCGCTCTAATCGTTCAACGACAGTAGTAAATTTCCTAGCTCTTCACATTATCATCTTGGCAGATTTTGCAGTGTAATTATTATCATTATCATTTTTCATTTATGCATTTGGGACAGGGTCTCACTACACAGCTCAGACTTGTAGTGATCCTCCTGTTTTCCTATTTTCAGCCTCCCCACCCCTAGGATTGCAGGTGTGCGCCAGCATGCCTGGACTCACTGGCTGGCTCCGCAAGCCCCAGGGAAGGGGCCAGCCTGCCATGCTTACCAAAGCTGGCGCTTAGTCCACCGAGCTAGCTCACCAGCCCTCTCCTATATAATTCTTTACAATGTAAAACAGTAAATGTAAGGAAGTATAAAAGTCTAAAACAGAAGAATATCGTACAGGGAAAGATAGTGCTAGTTTATGAGAACTTCTAATACTGAAATTGAAAATTACACCTCCTATTGCACTCACATCATTCATGGTTTTCTTAATTCACTGTCAGTTTAGAATCTCCCAGACATTTTCCATTTAAGGGGGAAAGTGTAAAGATGAAGAAATTGATGTTGAGAAGTAAAGTGTTTCACTCATGAGGAAGTATGAAATATTGCTCTGAGCCGTGTTTAGGGATCACACACAAGTGTAAGAGAATCCACTGCATCTACTTACTTAGGGCCAAGACCAAACATCTTAAATCTCTGCTCCACATTTATAATGTTTTATATATTTATTTTTCTTAAGTAGTGAGCTAAAAGTCTATACACAGAGCCTAAGTCTATGGCTATGTAAGATCTCTATTCATCAGGGCTAAAACTCGTGATTTTTGTTTTTGTAAAATTTGCAAACATGAGAAGTTTAAATAAAATAGCTCATTTTGTTTGTTTTGAGACAGGGTCTCTTTGCATAGGCCAGCTGTCATTAAGCTCACTATGTAGCCCAGGTTGGCATCAAACTCAACACAATCTTCCTGCGCCAGCCTACTGAATGTTCGAATTACAGGAATGTGCCAGCACATTCAGCTAAGAAATTAGTTTTGAAGTAAATTCATTAATTGGATCAAAGATATATACATATATATATATATATATATATATATATATATATGTGTGTGTATATATATATATATTTTGTAGGTAAAAGAAATATTTATCTTTAGGTTATCAAGGAGTGCATTTGTTATTTTTAGTCAAATATTTCTTATTTCAAATTTGAGACTATCATATTTTTATTTTTTTTACTTACTGTGTTGATTTTTTAAAAATCAACAGGATTTCACTACACAGATTGGACTTGTAGTGATCCTTTTGTTTTCAGCCTCCCAAGAACTGGGATTACAGGTGCACGTCACTACATCTAGTCTCAATTGCTGCCTTAGTGTATGCACCAGGGCTTGAACTCTGGTTCCTGTGTCTACCTTAGCAGTCACTTTAGTCTGCTGAGTTATCTGGACAGCCCTTTACTGTGTCAATTGCCTAAAATTTCTTTTAAGATAAAGAAGATGCTTTACTGTACATAGGATACAACTAGAATTTATTAATAAATACCACACTTTCTCCAATTCATTAACAGAAGTCTCTTTCCCCTTTGGTAGTTAAAAATAAAACAAAACAAATGAACAAAGAATACTGTTAAAGGCAGATGAGGCCGGGGAGATAGCTCGGGGGCCTAAGCACCTGCCTGGCAAGGGCAAGGTCCCAGATTTGATCCCCAGTACCACATGCCATGCTGACCTCATGCTGTAACAGCTGCTGAAACCAGGCCTGGTGGCGCTCTCCTGTAATCTCAGTGCTGGAAAGGCTAAACACAGGAGGATCAGTATGAGTTTAAAGTGCATAGTGAGATCCTGCATCAAACAAGTAAATAAAATATTTTTAAAAAGTTAAAAAAAGGGGAATAAATTTTCAGATACATGCTTTGACCTGTTATATTCTCTTTTTCATGTTCAGTTTGCTATTCAAAGAGAGAAGCTATTCATTGAAGTTCTTACCTACACAGGAATCAGGAAGGACATGAGGCTGAGAAGAAGACTGCACAGGCCTGTGATACCTAGCATCTAGCACAAAAGTGATCGTGGGAAAGCTACACCGCTTGACATTTTCCTGAGAATGTTTTCAAGCTTTCAGAAAGTAAGAGACACAAGGGTGAACATTACTTTAAAACACCTGGTATGTGTGCGTGTGCGTGTGTGCGTGTGTGTGTGTGTGTATGTGTGTGTGTGTGTGTGTGTGAAGGTGCAGAATGGCAGAAAATCGATGGTAATAGTTTATTCATAAGGCAGACAGTGTAATTAGTTGAATTTGACACTTCCTCTAGATTGCAAATTTCATGTTCCACTGAGGACTGGCAGATTAATTGAACAAAATATTCAGTCAGCAGATTCCCTTTCCATGAAAAAACTATCGAAGACAAACATTGCTTGACTGCCTTTTCGTTAACTATTTTTAAGAGGAAATTGTGAATAAAATTGTCAATATAAATTCATTAATAATTATTTTCCTACATATTTTGTCAATATACTTTTCCAAATATTATTGTTACACATTTTCTCATCTATTTTCCTACTTCTCAGGAAAAGTTATTGCACTGAAGAATATTTTCAGCCCATTTTCAGTATCTATTAGCTCAAAGGTACATTTCATTTGGTTTACTTTTAATAATGAATAAACTAAATGAAGCATCTCTGAAGTACAAAGTGTACTTGGAAAGCAAATGAAACAGAGAACACTTGCAAGTATAATATGGAAAGTCAAAGGGATTAAAGTTGAGAACCAGAAATTATTTATTGCCGGTGTCCTGGGTCAATCTCAGAATAATTTCCTAGAAACCTCGTTCTCATGTGATGCTATGGCTCCACTTCCTAAAAAAAAAAAAAAAAAAAAAAAAAGAACTTCTCTAGTTTGACATTTTCTGCAGACACCTCATCATCATCAAACCCAAAAGCACTCATGGCACTAAGTAACAGGCTTGTCAGATCATAAAACAAAGAATTCTACTTAGCATCTAGATCGCATTTGCTTAGTTTCCACAGGGTTACAGAAGCTATAAGCACCCAGCTATATGTAATAAAATCTATGCCTTATGTTTGTTTCTAAAGACGCTTCTCTCTCTCATATTAGCCTAAAGTTCCATTTTATGATTTAAGATGATTGTGCATATTGGTTGCCTTGCAGATCATATTGATGGTTTACAAGGTGCTATGCTATTTCTGTTTGCTTGCATGAATATTTATACACCTGACCACTTAGCTTCATGTATTTTCATTTAGCTGTCAGCAATTTAAGATGCATGTTCAGAAAAATGCTGAGGAGGTATTGCTGTTATCTGTTACTTAGAGAGGCGATGATGGGTTGTAAACCTGGATATTAAAACAAACACCTGAAAGAGTTCATTTCTTTCAGGCTGGATTCTTGGAACACTTTTCTTCCCTGGAAGCAAAACAGGCAACAGAAAGAAGCCAGATTAAGAACTCTCTCATATGGCACATTTACTTGCATCATTATTATGTCATCAAGGAGAACAAAAATCAATGTAATTGCTTCTGTTTATTGAGTGTTCATTCTGTGTCAGAAAGTTTTCTAACTGATGCCCATGAATCAGTGCACTTAGTTCTCAGTACTACCTTGTGAAGTAGGTCTTGGCATTATTTTGATTTTTTTAGATGAAATAAATGAAGCACACAGTGTGTAATGATTTGCTCAACATCATACAGTGGCTAAGTGGTAAAGCTGAGATTCATGCTTGGGAAGTTTAAGCCGTAGAATTCACATGGATAATTAACATTTTACCATAATTTGGCATAATATGACACCCATAAGAAAATAATGATTTAATATGTTATTATTCATGCAAATTGATTAGTAATAATTCACCTAAATTATAAAATATAACACATCCACTGAGTGTGGTAAATCTAAAAATTGGTGCTGGAAAAAAATAAGAAGCCATATGAATTAAAAGAAAAACATAAAATTGTTATTGCATACCACAACCATATAGAACAATTTAATTTTTTTTGTGGGACTGGGGTTCAAACTCACGACCTTGCACTTGCCCAGCAGGCACTTGTGCCTCGGAGCCATCTCCCCAGCTCATATAGAACAATTTAAATGAGACATCATTTTCTAAAGTAACTGAGTCAATAATACTATGCCTTGCAAGGGAAACCCAACTTGCAAATTCACTGGAGAGAAATGAAACTATCAGTGACTAGAACAGAAGTCACTGTGAAAGGAGATTTAAACTACAAGTCAGGGTCAAAGGATGTCTGACTAGAAAATCTTCAGTTATAGTCTTAACTCACTTCTAAACGTCTTGCTGTAGGGCAAACCTGTATAACAAAACATTCATTTTTTGTAGCTTCCAAGGTCAAATCCCCTCAGGATTGGAACCCTGTACAGTGCTTTGTAGAACTGTTGTCAGTGTTGGCCTTAGGGGTGAGCCATGGCCATTGCTTGACCAGTTTGCTTTCTGTGAAAGCCTGAGAGAATATTTTCTCTCGAGGTGACTCTCCTTAGACACACTATAGTTCATTTATCTCTTTCCTCTGAGGTCCTATACTCTACTTGACCAGAAAATTTGGGACACCTCTGAGTTATAGGATATTACAGCACAGGTTCTCTTGCGTCCTGAGTCCTTACTGACCTTGAAGGGCTAGGGCCAAAATATTGGATATCCTCATAGCCCTTCTTTTTCTCCAATTTTTGGTTAGTTAACTTACATTTTCAAACCTCCCACAGAGGAGCTTCACGATACTATTACTCTATAACATAGGTAATTGAGCTTAACATCACTGGCTTTCTGAATATCAAACATCTATGACTTAGCTTGAAATTGTTATTTTCCATCAATCATTGATATTCTCATAACTCTCTACACATTTTTACACAGATATCTAGAAATCCAAGGATGCACAAAATTGTAGCCTGACAAGCCTAAGGCTTTTTGCCTAGTCTCTTACTCTCAATTAATACTCTTTTTTTTGTTTTTTTGCTAACCAACCATTTACTTGAGAGAGAGTATTATAGCAACTGAGTGTACATTAGAGGCAGTACACATTTAATAGACCAGAATGACAGGCATTCCAATCTTTTTTTTTTTTTAAGGACTGGGGTTTGAACTCATGACCTTGCACTTGCCAAGCAGGCACTTGTGCAACGGAGCTATCTCCGTTGATCAACCAGCAGAAAAGCTTAATTAAGAGGCATAAAATGCAGAACTCGATTAGTATGATGAGCTGTAAGAGGATTACATCAACAGCCTCCAACATTGCCACTTTCACCAGTAACCCAATTCAATTATGGAACTTTGGACTATGTATACATCCACTTCCTCTCAGTTCAAAGAGAAGAATTTTTTTTCTTTTTTTTCTTTCCTTACCAATATCAAAATGCATCATGTCCACAGCCTGTGCTCTGTATAACTATTATGAGGACAATGTACAATGCGTCAATTATTGCAAATGTACTACTAACACGTTGTGAAACTACATATTGTTATTTCTTATTAAAAATAATTGAAAATAAATGCTTCCCTATTAAATAATTATTTGTATGTAAGAAGATTGAATTCTTCAATCCAAAGATCTAGAATGGTGTTGAGGGTACAGTTCAGTGATACAATACTTGCTGATGCATAAGGTACCGGTTCTATCTGCACTACCAAAATGATAAATAAACAAATAAATAAATAAATAGTGCCTGAAAAAAAAGAAAAAATAAATATCATGCTGTAAATTAATTTGACTGTTTTAAATCCTCACAGATGTAGCACTTGAAAGTTATATAGAAAAGGACGGGGGAGGATAGAGCTATTTGTTTATAAACATATTAGATATTGTATATTTTTTATTAAAAATACTCTAAGTGATATCATTAGTCTCACTTGTGAAGATAACAAAATGAGGTACAATTATAGACAGTGAAAACTAATGTAGGAATTTCTCTCCTTCCTCTTCCATCTCTCCTTCATCCTTCTTTCCTTCTCTCTCCTTCCCTCCTTCCATACTCCTATTCTTTCTCTTTTTCACCTTTCTCTTCTCCTTTTACTTCCTCTTCCCCTTCTTGCCTCACTCCCTCCTCTTCTCTTTTATTTCTTGTTCCTTTTTTTCTTTCTCCTTCATCAATAAGAAATAATGTCACTGAGATTACTAAAACAAAATCTGTTTTACTGTTGTGTAGAAAGACTAAAAATTGACTTGGCTGCATTGTGTATGGAGCTGAAACCACAGCAGGAATGGAAGCATTCACTCAAACACAAACCACGTTACAATTGCGTCCTGCTTTGATGTGTACTCAGCAACTCAACTTATTATAGGGTGCATACAACTCTCTGAAGTAAACTCTGAAGATTTCTGTCTTTGTATAAATGGTGCCATTTGATGCTTGCTAGATCAAGTTGTGAAATCAGAGAGAATATAATTACCTCATTGGAGCTCTTACTGTTCTGCCATATTATAATACTGTGTCTTAGGGGTCAGTCACCTTTGTATCACATGGCCCCTAGGATAATCAATACTATTAGTCAATAGGAGGGATATTGGAAATAAGAAGCCTAATGATAGCTGTTTCATAAGTTGGGTTTGTGCAGTGATTTATTTTCAAAAGTGAGCCCAGCAGATTTCAGAAAATTTCCAGGTTCTGTTTGTAGATATAACCAGAAGTTTTCTTCAACGCTAAAGATTTTCTCAATTTATGGAACTGTCCACTGTTTCATGCAGTATTAAACCATAGCGCTTATCTTGTCAAATAAATTCCTCTGAATAAAGGCACAGCAACGATCATTTTCATGTTTTTTTGTTTTGTTTTGTTTTGTCTTTCTGAGACAGGGTCTAATTATGTAGTTCAGGGTGGCCTTGAGCTCACTTTTTGTAGCCCAGGTTGATCTCAAACTCTGACCCATCCTCCTGCCTCAGACTCCCAAGTGCTGGGATTGCAGGCGTGCACCACCACAACCGGCTTCATTTTCATTTTTATCAGGACAGGAAAGTTAGAGAACAGCAAGCCTGGAGAGACTGAGAGAGACTGAGGAGGCAGAGCAGCTTGCTTCAGACCTTACTATTATTGAGAACATTAAGCGATATCCTCTCTGGGAAAGATAAAAAAAACATGTTCCTTGCTGACTGCTACTTTTTATGAGGATCAGCAATGATTTACATCTTTCATTTACCCTAATTATTGAGGTTGTATCCATTTTGAAATCTATGTATGAATCATATGAAGGAGACCTGTTTTGGAGTGTTATATAAGTGTTTCATATTTTATATTTCTGTTAGGTACTAAAATAAAGTTTTACAGATCAATAGCTTCCAATCAGATTTCTGTCTTGGAAAAGTCAAAGAAAAACAAAAGTTAATTATTTTCTGTGGGATTCTAAACTTTTGTAGCAAATATCTTTCTAATATGATCTACTTGCACCATGGTGTGTGTGTGTGTGTGTGTGTGTGTGTGTGTGTGTGTGTGTGTGTGTGTGTGTGTGTGTGTGTGTGTATGTGTGTGTGTGTGTGTGTGTGTGTATGTGTGTGTGTGTGTTGAAGGCAATCCCATAGCCATTATAATATCCTTTGCTTATTGCAGAGACCTTTGAGAGCGAGACACTGGACCGGACATGCCGCCCTTTCTGTTTGGACATTTGTGTAGACTCTTTCACAACTCATGCAAACCTTTGTGTATGCCAGTATATTCTTTGCTCTGCTAGATTTGTGCATTGTTTTTGATAAGACCCTAAAAGCTTCCTTGGGCAGTCTTGGCATTCCAGTCACTGTTTCTGTTGCACACTTCCGCACAGTTGTGTTGATATTTGGTGATCCTTCATTTCAACTTTGATGAAGAACAGGGACTTAAATGACAAATAAGACTGGAACTCCAAATAAGACCCCGATGTAACCACATTTCAGTATTCTGTGCATATTATGATGCCTTCTTTGAATTGCATTCAATAATTCTTGGAATTATTTTTAATTCATTACATAGTTTGGTCACAACTTTTGTCATGAAGCTTACATTTCTCTAAATGTGGTTATATAATTACTCACTTGCCATTCTATAAGTACTTCCTATTTGTTAATTTCTGAACTATTACTGAAATCTTCATACAATAAAATGAATTCTTAAATATGGAATGATTTTTGTCATAAATTACGATATTTTAAGGGTCAATATTTGTTTGCTTGTTTGTTTATTTGTTTATTTGGTACAGAATCTTGTTATGCACCTCAGACTTGTAGTGATCCTCCTGTCTCAGCTTCCACCGAGCCGGGATTACAGGTGTGCACCACAAGCCCAGTTTCAGTGACCCTCTCAGCACACCTGGGGTTTCTGGGTCAAGCATGGCATGCAGTACCAGGGACTGAACCTGGGTCCTTGCTTTGGCCAGGTAGGCACTTAGATCGCCTAGCTATCTCCCCACCCCAGGACGATTTTCATTTTACAGATATAATAAATGAGTTTTACAGCTATAAAAAGTATGTGAGAATCAGTTCCCTTTTGAACATGATCTTTACATGATGGTGTCACATCTTACACAAACCTCATGCTATACTTATCATTTCTTTATTGTTGCCAGAATGGGAGTAGACACGCGTTCTTCATGCTTTCTTCCTCTTCCCCCTTTTCCTTTTCTTCCTCCTCCTCTTTTGCCTCTTGTTTTCCTTCTCCTCCTCTTTCTCCTCTTTCATCTTCCTCTTCCTCCTTCTCCTTCTTATTCTTCTCCTGATTGTAATAGTCAGCATTTGGAAGAACACCTAACATTTTTTTAAAATAATTGTTACTTATTTATTTATTTATTTATTTATTTATTTATTTCTTGTTCCAGAACCCTTGTTTGTTTATTCACTCATTTTTTATGGCCGGCTCAGCCTGTCCCGAGGGCAGGGCTGGCGCAGCATGTGGTGCCGGGGATCGAACCGTGGTCCCTGAAGCCGCCCAAGCTTCCCCAAGCAGGCGCTTTAGACCACTGAGCCATCCCGCCGGGCCCTAACATTTTTATAATAATGTGACTCACTACATTTTTGCTTTTTTATTTGTTGTAGGGCTAAAGGCACCTGTAGCAGATTTGGTTTGTGGAAGAACTGTGAGAATAAACCCAGAGGTTGACAACTAGTCCAAGGGTTCTTTCCACATCATCTCATACTGACTGAATCACTGCACAGCTATGAACAAGGAAGACAGTAACAGATGTTTAAAAAATAATAATAATGAGTCACTTGACAAGATGACACAGAGAAAAGAAATAACTATTGGTGAGTTAAAAGTGGTGTAGTATAGTTACAGATATCATAACATCCCTTCTAGATGTCTTCTTGCTGAAATTACACTTATCAGTTTGTATTGCAGAGCCATTTATTTTTAAAAAATCATTTTACCATAAATATATTCAGAAAATTTACTGTGCTAGGTATTGTTCTAGATGCTTAACAAGATGAAGGGGGATAATAACATAATTATGGATTTAAAATAAAACTTACAATACCTCTGGGTTTCAAACCCACTTATATCGCCATGAAAACTCTAGAATTATAATTAACCATCTTACCTACTTATTGTACCTGCACATCATTTACCTAATAGAGATTAAGCGTATTTTATTCATTATTTATGTAAAGTCATTTTAACCTACACTTACCTGGCATGTTAAGATTTATTGCATCTGTTCTACATTTGAGAAAATTGAAGATACAAAATGTAATGCACTTGCTGAAAGTCACATGGCCAACACAGGGAGATTTCAGAGGCTAATCCGGGCATGCATCTCGAGGGCCCTCAATCATTACTTTGTACTCCATTCCTCCTACATCGCACAAGCCTCCACTTAAGAATTTCCTAAGGTAATACGCACAGAGAATTTAAGGCAACACATGTCTTCTTTGAGAACTGTATAAGGTTGTTCGTTATTTATTACACACTAATGCAAGTTCACTAAGTATTATGTTCTTTGAAAGTGAAGTGAAAACCATATACACATAGATGCTTTCTATATTACGACAGTACATACACCTATATTTTAAGAAGGAAAATAAAAACAATGTTATATCCTAATCAGCATCCCTTTATTTTCTCTCTTTTTTTCAGCACTGTTTCACTGTTTTTTATATTTTATTTTATTTGCCTTTATTTTATTTTTTCTATGCATTAGGTTTTTTGACATTGCACATTATAAATTGTTTGCATACTTAAGTGAATATAACAATAGAAGTTGTGTAAAATAAAAATAAAGAGGAAAACATGTACAGATCAGTCATGTAATAGTTAACTCTATGCCAAAATTAAGAGACTTATATTCATATAATTAGAATTTTCAATGTAGAAAGGGGTTCATTTATGTCTTCACCTCAGTTTGTGGTTGATCGGGGTACCCTTGTGGACTCCAATCACTTAAGATGGCAACACACTCAAAAGACATGGATTGAAAAGAGAAAGAACACAAATATGAAAACGCTCTTTAAAATTACCTTGAAAATGTGAAGATTCTGATTACTTATGCCCCCTCTTCTGTCTTAACTATCTACAGTAGGATCCCTATCTGTTTCCACCCCATTTCATTATCTTCAGACAAATCTGACTATCACCTGCCAAAGGCATCATATTATTTTGATGGTTCTATGAATAGAAATTTTGAATTTTGAAAATGCAAAAGCCAAAGTCATCTCTGCATTTTCAAAACTCAGGGAACATTTGGCTCTCAGTCTGTTTTATAGGCATCATCTTTTCAACGTTCATTCTGCATGCCTCAGCCACAGTTGCTGCAGAATATTAATTTCTTCTGGTTTATAAATGTTCCATGATGTTCAAACTATGTGCTAGAAAGATATGTCTTCATTTTGTTGATGCTTGCAGCCTGCTGTATTGGGTGATGATACTGTTTTAGGGTGGTGGTGTTCTCTTTATTGGAGATCAGACTGTTTTACATGCAACCAAAGCTGAGATAAGTTCATCCTGTTTATTTAATTCCCCACTTTAGGTATTTGTCAAAAGTAGCTCATCTTATTAACAGCAAAGCTATTCCCAGGTCTATATATGCATTTGCAAATAAATGAATAAATAAATACAGTTTTATGCTGTTCTCAATAGGAGTTCTCTGTGTTTTTATTGAAACTCATTAGGTGAATTTAGACTTTCTATTAATGTTAAAGTGGAGGATTCAGGAAGCCACAAAATATTTTAAAAAGCACACACAATGTTTGTGTAAAAGCACTTTCCATTTTATGACTTTTTATGTTTTCAAAGATTTCTGGAATAAGCTAGCTGTAATATCATTAGAGAAATTATGTTTTCCTTTAAGAAAAAAAAAAAAACTACTGAATTCTATAGCATCTAGGGGAAGGGAGAAATCATGGAGCTGCCTTCTTTTTTGCCATACGTGTTTAACCATATAAATAACAATCTATAGCAAAGCAAAACATAGGTATCAATTTTGTTTTTGTGGAAAAGTTCCCCAGTAACTGAGAATAGAAAGCTCTTTCTGCTGTCAGATTTTGGCACATGGTTTAAATAAGGGACTAGAGAAAAACACTATTTTCCTACTCTTTGTCTAAATCTTGGTGCTCATACACTCAGACATACCCACTGAAGTACGGTTGAGACTGGGTAATATTTCCTCTTATAACTATGTGTACATGATCACAGATTTCAGGCCTGCTTAAACTTCTGTTTAGAGGAAAAACTTGATAATTCTGTGTGTCGTTGTGGTAGGCACAGGACATGCTTAGTTATGCTTTTCTTGGGGGAGAGTAATTCAAGCGTCTTAGGTGAACATGAGCTAAGGATAAAAGAATTCATTAGATGAAAACCTTGCAAAGAATAATTAAAAGGACTCATACTACCTGTGCCAAAACCCACTGTCATCCCATAGTAACTAGAGTTGTATTGGCCTAAATGTGATGCCCAAGTATATGTAAGGCATAAAAGTAGCAGAAAGCTAGTGAACAACATGCAAACTATAATTACTAAAATTGCACAAGCATTATAGTTTAAGTTTTAAATAAGTACATTTTAGCTAATTTATCACAAATTATGGTGAACAAGTGAGATAATAAGGAAGCTACGTTGTCTTACTAAGCACTCTGTGCTTGGTGTCTTCTACTGCCTATTTTCCTCTAATAGTATCCATGTAGAAACACTCAAATAATATGGCTTTATTAATCAAATGAAAGACATACTAGAGAGTGCACCAACACACCCCAAGAACATGATAATTTCATTTTGGTTAAAGTGACTGAGAGTATGAAAATCCTTCAAGCAAATAGTGAAGAAAAATTTGATATAAAGCATAAAACTTGCCCAAACTTCATACAAAACACAAAAATTAGTTTGAGGTAGAACATAAGACAGAATAGGAGAAAGTATCTTCAGTATCATAGAATATGCAAAGGAATTTTTGACATGTGCATATAATGTATAGAGGACAATTTCTTTCTTTCTTTCTTTTTTAGAACTTTTCTATTTTATTTTAGTTTTTTTCTTGTTTCAGAACTTTTTGTTTGTTTATTTATTTTTATGACCGGCTCAGAGCCTGCCCTGAGGGCAGGGCTGGTGAAGCATGTGGTGCCAGGGATCGAACCGCGGTCCCTGCAGCTGCCTAAGCTTTCCTAAAGCAGGCGCTTTAGACCACTGAGCCATCCTGCCGGGCCCAAAAGCAATTTTTTCTGAATATACAAGAATACTTATAATTCAATGGTTAAAAACAGTTTAAGGTAACCTGGACAACTAATTTGAAGATGACATCATAGAAAACAGCAGCCATTGTTGAATTCCTATTATTTTGTTTAGTGAAAATTTGTATCATTTTTAACGCTTTTTTTTTTTTTTTTTGTGGGACTGAAGTTTAAACTCATGACCTTGCAGTTGCCAGACAGGCACTTGTGCCATGGAACTATTTCCCCAGCCCACATGCTGGTTTTTTATTCTTACTATTTTGTATTCTTTAAAAAAACAGGTTAATACAAAGACAAAGATGTCACTAGGAATCACAAACATAAAGAAATAAATATGGCTTCAAAGCATATGAGAATTTGCTCAGCACAATTAGTTTCCAGACAAGAGCAAATTAAAGCCACCATCAGTTACTCCTTGTCCACAATAAAGCCTAAAATGATAATGTCATGTATATATGAATATGGAACAACTGCAATTCTTGTACATTGCTGATGATTAGCAAATAGTGAAATCACCATGAAAACCAGTTTGATAGCTTCTAACAGTTAAATTTATATTCTCACTATAACATATGATTCCACATTTATATATTTACAAAAGAAATATTCATAATCACATTACATACAGTAGCTCCAAACTGGAATTAATTCAAATGTTTGTCAAGAAAAGAACATAATGTATTGGATCTATATAGTACAATTATACTCCACGCTTTAGTTCAAGGTACTATAACAAAGCATCATAGACTGTGATTTAAACAAGAGACATTCTTTTTACAGGGCTTTAACCTGGGAAGTCCCTGACAGTACCGCAATGGTTGGATGCTCAGCAGTTGGTTGCCTTTCGCTCTAATACTGGAGGAGCAGGATGCCTGTGGCCCATTCCTCGCCTTATAAAGGTACTAACTTGATTGTGGAGTCCTGCTTTCACGGTCTCATCTAGGCTTCTAGGAAGGGTAAAGCTGCCAGTCAGTGAAAGAAAGTACAACGATGATGGCCTATTTGGTTGGCAGGTTTGAGAAGGGAACAACTTCAAAAAGTATATAAAAATTCTGGGAGTATTATTTGTATTGCTAATCAAAATTGATTCAAATATACTTTTCCTTTTGGTGTATTATATTGTATATTAATTATAACAATATTAAAAATAATATACACAGTGTAAAAATTCTGTGCACAAAATATTTAGAAAAACATAAAATCATTGCAGTCTTAGTCAAATCCATCACCACTTTTTGTCTTTAAGATGATATACTTTTTATAACTTGGGTCATTGTAACACTGTCACAGACTATCATTCTTTAAACTTCATGTTGTATGTATGTATGTATGTATGTATGTACGTATGTATGTTTTGGCCAACTCAGCCTGCCCTGGGGGTGGGACTGGTGCAGCATGTGGTCCTGGGGATCAAACCGCGCTCCCTGAATGTGACCTAAGCTTGCCTAGGCAGGTGCTTTAGACCACTGAGCTATCTTGTCATCCCCAAGAGCATGATTCTTAGACCATTTCACTAGCTTCTGATTCAGGCTGTTCTTGTCCATTATGATTTTGAGCTGAACTTGTCTTTCTTGGACCACACTGTGAATTGCTACAAACTATTGTGACAGCTCAATTATTGAACTTAATTTATTGAAAATTCACATTTGAATCCTGAAAAGTTTTAGAATTGAATATATTTTTCTCATAAGAAGTAATGGATCATTCTGGTCTTCTAAATGTGCATTACTAATATATCAATTAGTGCTATACTCTCTTTAAAGTAAATGTTTATTTAAAAAGAAGGTAATAAAACAAGAGTTAAGAAAAAATAGTCACAGGACTGTCCTGTTACAATGTTGTATATTGTTTGATTTATAAATTTCTGTAAAAATGTATACTTTTTTGACATTCTATACAGATTTAAAGTTTAGAATATCCATGGCTGTTGCAAAATAGCAGTTTCATGTTATGTCTAAGGTGTTCGATATTCAGACAGATCCCGTTCAGCTCAACTGCCTCTGTTACAGAATAACACTATTAAGATTCTCTTCTGAATGTTTAACAACTAAGGTTTGCAGACTAAAAATTCGAGAGATAGAAAGGCTACAAGGATAGCCAATGTTTTGGCACCAGACCTTTAAGGTCAATGGGGATTCAGACGTAAGTGTACCTATGCTGTGACATCCTGTAATTCAGTGTTGTCTCAAATTTGTGATCAACGAGATTAGGAAAGTGACTGATAATGTACAGTGGGCCTAAGGAGTGTCACCTACACAGAAACAATTCTTTGAGGCTTTCCCACAGAGCAAATTGGTCAAGTAACGGCAGTTACTCGTACAGATGGCTGGCACTGAAAAAGATCTACAAGATGCTGTACATGGTTTCAAGGTCAGTCCTGAGGGGATTTCACTGGTCTTGTCAGATACAAAAGTTACATTTTTAGTTCTATAAGTCTTGCTTTAACTTGGTCTTAACCATCCAGCAGAAAAGTATAACCACGAAGTATAAAAAGTAAGGTTGTATTAACATACTGACCTGTAAAAGGCTCAAGTCAACAACTTCTGACAATTTCCAGTTATGTTGATAACCCACTACTATTATGGACTATGGTACTATGTTGGGTTATTTCACTGAATTCAATTATGTACAGTCTTTAGACTGGCCTCAAGTATGAAAAGATCCTTTAAAGACTACTCCAAATACAGCTTTTCTAACTCCAAATATACCCATCTCTAACAAAACAAAAAAGGTGGATATAAATAAAGGCCCATTTTGTAATGAAAATGTATACATATGTATATACAAGATAGGATAGACATATAGCTACTTTCTCTTAGTTCAATGAGAAGAAAGGTTTGTACTAATATTGTTTAGACAAAATATGTCTACGTCTTATTCTCTGAATAGTTACTATAAACACAACAATATGCAATGTATTAACAATTATAGCTGTCCTACTAACTTGTTTTGAAACTGCTTCATTGCTATTTTATCTTTTTTTCTCATTAAAATGAAAAAAAGATGGAGAGCAAAACAGTTGGATCCAAGCTCCTGAATTACACTTATCAAATAAATTTTTAAGAACTTTAACAAATTTCGCAGTTATGAACAATGACAAGATTCTTTCTCAAATTTCACTTTTCAAATAGTGGAAAGTTGGAGCCTGTAGTCGTGTGATTGCTGTGTACTATGGTTCATTCAAGCCCTTCCTCTTGCCTCCCCCTCTCCATGTGAGTATGTGTGTGTGATGGGGGCAGGGGGATGAAATTGTTTGTGCTGAACTCTTATGGTTCTTAAGAGCCAAATTCAAATTCTAACCAAGAAGAAGCTCAGAGCAACATAACTAGATAGTTTGGTCAAGTAGATAGTCTTTGAGAGCATCCATATTTTAAAAAACTTAAACAGAACATTTCATGTTCCATAAAATAGCTCCAGTGGTTTTCCATAAGACTAGAAGGAGAATTTTTTTTTTTTTTGTCTTTTTTTGAGACAGGGTCTCACTATGCAGTTGAGGCTGATCCTGAGCTCACTTTTGTAGCCCAGGCTGGTCTCGAACTCGCATCAATCCTCCTGCCTCAGCCTCCCGAGTGCTGGGATTACAGGCGTGAGCCACCACGCCCGGCTAGAAGGAGAATATTAATGTGGCACGCAAAAATTGCAAAAGTCTTTCCAAGTCTTTCACCTAAATTTCCTTTCACACTGCTTGGTTACTCTGCTCTGGGCAGCTGGTTTTCAAATTGATTGAATCTACCAAGCAGTTCAATTTTTAAGGCTTTGTATTTCCTTTTCTTTCTGCCTGTGACCATCCACTTCATGTGTTTATATGAGCTGCTTGTTCACATTTCTTAGGAATAAATTTCACCACAGAAAAACACCTATAATTCCCTACCTAAAATTGCACCTACGCTGAACACTATGTGATTTTAGCATGTTATCGTCACTACTTGGCAATGATTAATATATTAATTCCATATTTATATTAAAATTATGTTTTACACATAAGGATGCATAATCTTAAGGGCAAGATTGCTGCCTTTCTTCCTAGCACAGGTTTCTGAAGAGTTTCCAGAGGTGTGCCTAGAATTTAGAAGAAACTCAGCAGATGTATACTGAATCAAAGAAGTGAGCTCATTTCTAAATGTGGTTTTATCCCTATTTTATATGAAACAGCATAGCTGCACTAAAGCTTTTTGACTAGACACAAAAATTAAAGAGCCTATTATTTTTGAAGTTGGTTTGTATATATTCCCAAGGTTACACTGGCCGTTTGGGTGCATTATGAAAAAGGCAAGTTGAATCTGATAACATCTAGTAATGAGCCCAAGTATTTTTTTGTACTAGAAAAACTAGCCATGATCCAAACATATAAGAGAGGTGTGCAGTGGTGAACATTTAACTTAGCCTACTCAGCAGTGTAATTAAATGAATTCAAAACCTTTATCCTTTGAGCCAAATTACACCAATACCTATTATCATTATTCTTATCTGATATTTCCTAATTTAGTGAATTCATATAGCTTCCCTTCCTGCTGAATGTCTATCCTAGTCCTTTCATCAACCTTAAATAAAGTAAATAACTACCTGAAAGCAAAAAGGAATTACTATTTGATGGTGATAATGACTTTTGTACACTCCGTTTCTGTAGGATTAATGATGAGATATTTGACCCAAGGATATGGATATCTCCCAAGTGATCATTAATCTCCAAGAAACCACTAGCATCTTGATCATTATCCTTAAATTAAAATAGGATGAAAACACAGACAGGGCTACTGATCATGCTACTCTCAGATTACTCTCTGACAAAGAGCTTGAGTCTTCTTGTGACAAATGACTGAAAAGACAAATGAATGTGTCTTTTTCTCACTGAGGTCAGTGATTGAGAACTTTTAGATATACTTAAATACCTAAGAAAAATGTGGAATATTTTTAGATCTTAAAAGATCATATAAAATATAGGTAAACCATTTTACCTCTCCTTTCACACTTTAATGAGAGACTAACTATAACATAAAATAGATTCGAATAGTGGATATTAGAGTACAGTTAGACTTCAGAAAAGACAGGAAAAATAAGCATAGAGGTAAGCAATGGTCATCTTCTTGTTCATTCTCAGGGATAAAATGCAATTGTCAAGTGAAACTCAAGACTATTTATTGGAATAGAAGAACAAACAAAATCAAAAGAAGTCACACTAAAGTTACAGATGTGAATCTCATGCATGGGCCATGGATGAGCAATGAAACAAACTTACCTCATTCAATTCAAAGTAATCACATTCACTACGACTATTACCATTTCATTAGGGAAAGAACCATGGAAACACAGTAATTCATGCTAGAGAAAACAGTATTTAGGAAACAGTCGTAAGAGGAAAGTTAAAAGAATGTTATGGAGTTAAGTATAAAATGATGGAAAGCATTGTGTATCAATAAATAAAAAACACTCTACAGATGCTGTAATAATGCTATAAAAACCAACTTATATGTAAATGTAAATGAATAAGTTTTTGAATTTTATTTTATTTAATTATTTGTCATTTTTATTTTTTATTCATTTTAATGAGAAAAAAAGATAAAATAGCAATGAAACAGTTTCGAAATAAGATAGTAGAATCATTACAATAATTAATACCATGCATATTTTTGTCCTGATAGTATTTAGAGGACAAGATGCAGACCCAATATCATGTCTAAACAATATTAATACGAACTTTTATTCTCAATGAACTAAGACAAAGTAGCTGTATATCTGTCCTAACTCTCTTGTGTATATGTATGTGTATATAATATATATATATATATATATATATATATATATATTCTCTTTTCTTTTCAACCTTTTTAATACTAGCAGAAGACATCATACCATGTCTAATAAGATTACAAGTCCAAGATGCAATATGAATTGTAAAACAAAAAGTATAATTAAATAATATTTAGAAAAGTAATTAAATATCGATTAACTAAGATTAAATTAAATATTTCAGTACAATATTCCAAAATTCAAATCAAATTGCAACTTCAACTTAGAGGCCAGAATGTTGTGTATCATATGTACAAGTCCATAATCAATTCAGAGTACTCACACAGTATTTGAATAGATTAATATATACGAAGATACCAACTAAGAAAAGTTTCCATGGTAGTAAAGAATTACTAAGAATAAAACATAACATAAATACTGGAATGGCAATTACACGACCAGAACTTGTGACAGTTTGGGGATAGTATATCAACACAAAAGTCTAGTATATTGTGGATGTGCACAGTGTCCATGAGGCTTACTGGTTTCCAGGTGCCACTTGTGGGACTGAGATACTGCTATTTCCTTGATGTCCAACCTGTAGAATGAGGCAGAATCATGACCCATAAGGCACAGGAGAAGTCCATTTATGAGATATGCTGATGGACATATTCTGCTGCTGTATACAAAGAATAGTTGAAAAATTGCTTCTGTATACCTCTTTTGCTCTTGTGTTTAATTGCTGGCCCTATTTAGCGTGTTTTTTCCATTCTTCTTCATGGTATTGTGGTCATTTTGATTCCTCTCTACAATATCTTTTAGCAAACTGTGCAGAGTTGGCTTTGTCATCATAAAAGCTTGTAGCTGTTCTTTATCATGGAAGTATTTAACTTTTACATTGAACTTGAAAGAGAGTTTTGCAGGATATCTCAATCTGGGCTGGAGTTCATTTTCTTGCAAGACTTACTGTACATTTCTCCAGGCTTTTCTTGACTTCATGGTTTGTAAAGAGAAATATGCGATTATTCGAATGGGTTTTCCTTTAAATATGATCTGTTTCTTTTCCCTAGTGGCTTTTAGTATTCTTTTCCTGTGCTGAATTTCTGGGATCTTGATTATTGTATGTCTGGGTATGGTTTTAATTGGGTTAATATTATATGGAGTTCTATATGCTTTGGTTACCTGAATGTCAAATTGTTTTCCCATATTTGGGAAGTTTTCTGCTATTCTCCCCATATTTTTTATATCATTTGCATAGACTCCTACTTTCTCACTGATGACTATTAGTCTTACATTGTTCATGTTTGCATCATCTTGCAGATGTTGAATTATTTTTTTCTTGTGTCTTAGTTTCTTTAAGAGATCTTTTCTTGCCTCTTTATTAGCTGCAATTGTATCTTTAAGGTGTGAATGTCTATTTGCTCTTTCAATGAAACAGTTCTACCAGCTTGCGATTGAGGTACTAATTTCCTGTATAGCACTTTGAATCTGCTTCATGCTTTCTATTACTTTCCGATATTGCTCATGCAAGGATTCTATCAGTTTTCTATTCTCTTTTATTTTTTTAAGTGTCTTCTTTAGAAGCATTTAGTACTTATTTTATTATAGTGTCATTTATTTTTTACTTCAGATATTATTTTCTGATCTGATTTCCTCTATACCTTTCTGCAGTTGTTTCTTTACTTCAGATGCTATTATTTCAGAAATTTCAGGTATGTGATTTTCAACTTCTTCTATGCTATTGTCTCCTGCATTTTTATGGGAGGACTGGGACTTTGAGAGTGCATTTTGCTCCTTGTAGTTGCCATTTGGCATAGCACTGTCTTTGGTGTAGAGCTTTGGTAGAATTCTTACCTTAGCAAAAAATCTGCATCTACCAAGTTCAAACTTATCCAGGTGGGTGTGGCTTGGGTCTGGCTGCTGATCTCCACTTCTTCCTGTTGCAGCCCTTCGAGGTGAACCTTCTGTGGCACTCTGGCAAGATGTTAGGTGTCTGTATCAACTGGGGGCGTCTTGTCTCTAGTCTCTCTGCAGGGAGCTCTTTGGCAGTTTTTCACACTGGGCCTGTCTGATGAGTGAAGTTCCACTCACATGCTGGGACGGGTTGCTGAGTTGAATGAGTTTCCAGTAGGCCATGGGTGGTTTCACTCAAGCACTGGGCCTGGTTGCTTTGTCAAATCACAAATGAATAAAATTTTAAATAGTTTTCCAGAAATGGAAAGGAAAGCTTAGGGAAAAGGTTAAAATGACTCGTTTTACTGAGTAGTAAGGCAAAAAGTGAAGGGCAAAATGCAGAAGAAATACAATATTGTGAGGATGAGGCAAGCCCAGGCTATATCCCAAGCCTGTCCCCCTCTCTAAGAAGAAGAGGAAGTAATTTGAAAGAAAAAAGAGGCTTGAGAAGAGCAGAAAATTTTCTGTTCCCTCAAGATACACAATAAATTACAGATTCAGAATGCAGCAGGAAACTAGAATACATTATATTCATCAGGTAAAATATATTTATATAATTAATCATATCATATTGTAAGCTATGATGCATAATATAGATTTTATTTGGCTTTGTAATGATGTTAAAGTTCTCAATAAAACATAATGTGTCCATTGTTTAACTGACCACTGAGTTTCTTAGTTGCTTTTTATTATCCCAACCTCCAACAGTGTTTCAGAATGGATAGGGTAGACCACTTTATTTAAGTCAATCATTTGATGGTAGCTTACAATTCAGGTATCTGTTATCAACTCTGTGTAAACCTTTACCTGGATATCTAGCAGACAGTTCAAATATCAAAGATAACAAATGAAATCACAATTTGGTTGTCTAAATTCACTCTCCCTTCAACGTTTGTTTGTTCACTATAGGCAATTCCACACATATAGTAGCTCAGGCAGAAATACACAGAAAATTTTTTTAGCTTTTGCTGTTTAGCACCCTTTATT
Organism: Myocastor coypus; assembly: GCA_004027025.1. Taxonomy (NCBI): domain Eukaryota; kingdom Metazoa; phylum Chordata; class Mammalia; order Rodentia; family Myocastoridae; genus Myocastor; species Myocastor coypus. The sequence goes on from PVJA010001316.1 coordinate 85,042, forward strand.
TCCAATCTGATATATTTACTGGTCAGGGTCTTTGCATATACTATTTTGCCCTTTACAACGATCTTTTTTCATGTTTTAAAACTCTGCCCACTTTTTGTCTTTGCAGGTTTCATTGACGCTATCCATCTGTGAGACTTTTTTGGTTTTTGAGTCTTTTTTCCCACATCCAGCTTCAAGTTTCCATTTGAATTATTCTCTTCTTTATCCCCAAATGGTTGTGTCTGAAATGTAGCTTTTAAATGTTTTGCTTCAGGGGTGGCATTATTATTTTCTGATTCTTTCCTGTTTCTTTATCAATTTGAACTTGACCAGCATAGAAGGAAACTCAGTAGACATTTTCCAAATGAATCAATGAGAAATGATATGGGTCAATAGCCAGGAGGCGATAATTGAATGCCACCACAGTATATTGTTGATAATAACATAGCCAAATAATTCAAAGAGCTTTCATTATACAGGGTTTAACATTTTATGCAATTTATAATATTGCATATTATTTAAATATATGACCATTTAACGTTTATTGCTAATGTCTTATATTTTACTTTAAAGCTTTGACTTTCTATTTGCTTTTTATTATTTTTAATCAAAATTTGTCCAAAGGAAAATATGGGAAATGAAAACCCACTTCATGTATATTTATGGGTGTAAAAAATGAACAAGTAATTTTAATCTCCCCTCCTCCCTGTTTGACAAAATCTGAGGCAGAAATAAATAGATGATAAAGATGCATACTGGACAATTGCAAAACAAATCAGTACTATTTTTTGACATTAAAATACACATCTTGCAGAATTCTTCTAATTCTATGTGTCAAAAACATTTTGGTTGCAAATTCAAGGATATCTACCTACATCAGAATTAAAGGAATAGATGATAGTTAGATAGATAGATAGATAGATAGATGATGGATGATGGATGAACAGACAGACAGACAGACAGACAGACAGACAGACAGACAAATAGACAAAATAGTTTACAAGGGAGATTTATAATGGCCATCTGTGTGGAATCAGGTGTGGAAGAATGCAGAATGGTAATCTATGAGCTAGATGGTCAATTGATTCAGTGAAGATTCAAAAGCCCCATCCCCCCCCCTTTTTTTTTTTTTTTTTTTTTTTGTATTTTAGGACAGAGTCTACAGGGCCTACAGGGTCTCACTACATAGATTGAACTCGTAGTGATCCGTGTGCGTTGAACCTCCCAGCAGCTGAGATTAGAGGCAAGCACCACCACGTCCCGAGGCAGGTACAGCCTGGCAGGTGGGGATGGCACCCAGATCCTGAGTCTGCCTAAGCAGGCATTTTAATCCACTGAGGAATTTGGCTGGCCCTTTCAAAACCATTTTGCTTTGCAAAATCTTTTCAATAAGATGAGTTCCCAGTTTTTGATTCCTTAAGGTATTTCCTTTGTAGTTTTTCTTTTAATCTTTAACTAATTTATTTAGTACAGGATCTCACTGAGCAGCTCAGATTCATAGTGATCCTCTTGTCTCAGCCTTCCCAGTGCTAGGATTGCAGGCACGCACCACCACATTGTCTTGGTGGCTGACTGAGAGTAGCTGGGGTGGATGTGAGGGGTGCAGCATATGGTGCCTGGGATCAAACCTGGTTCCTGTGCCTTGCCAGACAAGAACTTAGATTCCTGAGCTATCTCCCCCATCAGCAGTTTTGTTTTTATCCGTGAACTCTCTGCCTATCTCTGGCTCTTCAAGTTTTCTATCTAGTTTCTCTTCAAGAGAGAGTGTTCCTGTTTTCCTGTTTTAATACTTAGATCTTTGATCCATTTTGATTTAAGTGCATAGTGATGGATATAGGTTTAGTTTTAGTCTTCAGCATGCGGTAGAAAAACAATTTGTCCAGTACTATTAATTAAAGGGGTTATCTTACTTGCAGTGAACTTGTTTGGCACTTTTGTTAAAATGGTTAAGTATGTTTGTAGTTCTTTCTGAATATCCTAATCTGTTCCACTCATCCTCAGGTCTGTTTTGCTTTGTTTTGCCAGCATCAAGTTATTTTATCATAGTAGCTTTGTAGTAGAGCTTCAAGTCAGGAACTAGGATACCTCTTGTTTTACCTTTGTTGCCCAGGATTGCTTTTGCTATTTCAGTTCACTTCTGATATGAAAAGAATTTTATGGATATCTTTTCTAGTTATGTGAGGTCACCAATGGAGTGAAAAGGAAACCCATAAATTGGGGGAAAAAAATTAACCAACCTTCCCTCAGACTAAGAACTTTAGGACATACAAAGAGTTAAAAAAAAAAAAAAAAAAAGCAAGACCTCAAAATTCAAAGACTCAATCCAAAAATAGGCCAATATGAACACATAATTCTAAGAGGAATAAAATACAAAGGCAAATAAATGTACGAAAAAATATTTTTAGGAACACTTTTCTTTTGGGAAATTCAAATTAAATCAACACTGAGATTCCATCTCGCCCAAGAAACGATGCCTATCATCAAGAAATCAAACAATAGTAATTACTAGGAGGGCTGTAGGGAAAAGGGAACCCTTCTCTATTGTTATTAGGAGTGTCATATGGTACTACCTCTTATGCAAATCAGTATAGAAATTCCTCAGAAACTAGAATTAAAGGTCCCATTCTACCCAGCTATTGTACTTCTGGCTATATTTCCAAAGACTTGAAAGTATCAGAACACGGCAATATATGTGCACCCATGTTTGTAGCAGCACAATTTGTAAAAGCTAAAGCTTATAAATGAACCAAAAGCCCATCAACTGAAAAATGGATGAAATGGATGTGGTATTTTTGTACAATGGAGTATTACTCATGGTTAGACTCATGGCTTTCATAGATAGATGGATGGAACTAGAGATCATAATCATAGGTGAAATAAATCAAATCTACATGTATAAACATGGTATTGTCTCCCTAGTGTAAGAAAGCTGAAAGAATAAAAAAACTCAGAAATTAAAATAGATATTGTGTAAGGTAAAGTAACAGCTAAAAATGAAAGAAGCACTAGATTGGGAAAAGAAAGAAGGTAAAGTAGGTAGGTAGATAGATACATAGATAGATAGATAGATAGATAGATAGATAGATAGATAGATAGATAGATGATAGATGATAGATTGATCGATCGATAGATAGATACAAGATAGCTCAGATAATTGTACCATTAATTTATATTGATTTATTGAATTGCAAAGTTAACTCTTAATTTGATCAATAATGCATGCCTTTATCTGGTAATCTGTACAGTTACTTTGAAGATAAAAATTACAATATAGCAACCATTGCTAATTTATTATCATCTTGTTTTGAAATTCATATAATTTTTACTTTTATTCTCTTTAAAGTAAAAAAAATAAATTCAAGTCTCTGCAGCTCACAGTAGAATCCAGTGAAAGTCCATGTGAGGAAGACAAAGGCTCTACATTACAAGGCTGAAGAGTCCATGGTGATGAAGACTGGAGCATCTCCGGAGACTTCTTTCTCTCACTTTCCATTCCATCAGCCTACAAACTAATCATTTGATGCCACTGTAGAGGGCCAGGGGGCTCAAGGAAAATGCTTGCAAGTGAGATCCCAAGAAAAAAGAATACAAGCCATCAGCAGCCATGAGCAGCTGCAGAGAAGAATGAGAGCAGCTGCTTCTCTGTTGTTTAACCTTGATAGGAGGCTGTGGTTCCTATTTATCCCTTGGCAGTACACTCCATTAGCGCAGACCCTGGAGACACTAAGTGATGTTCTCATCTTTATCTCAAAGTGCCTTTTTTTTCTATCCTTGTGAATCATCGCTTCCATATTTGTGCACATTTTCATAGGAGGATCCCAAGACAGAATTTGGCCAATGGTATGCTTTGTCTGCCTGGTCCTAGAACTTTGGAGAAATTCTACTTGTTTCTAAGGGATCCAGTTTAAGACTTAAGAGATATAATGTTCAAAAGAAGAGGCCTGTTATAGTATGTAGATGGCCTGATCATTTGTAGTCCACTAAAATGCTACCTTACAAAAGCACTATTAAGCCTGTCAATTTTCTAATAAAACAGGTATATAAGGTATTCCAGTGCTGGTTTTGCCATAGTAACTCCCACCCAGGTTACTGAAGTCACAGGACTTTTCCCTGGGACTTTTGCTCAGAAACAGAACTAGTCACCTTTACTCAGGCACTTCAACTTTCCCAGGCCAAGAGGGTATCTATTTGGAAACAAACAAGCAAACACACTTTTAACTAGTCACTGGCCTCCAATAAAACATGAACCAGAGATCCTTAACTTCCTCCAGCAGTAAGTCTCCCTCATGAGGTAGCAGTTATCCACTGATAGGGGCATACAACTTCCAAAGACCCCATTTCCCAGGATAACTCTAAGGCAGATTCCAGTAATAAACAGTTCACTTTCCAGTATAGTCCTGGTCCATCAACAGCTATACCCATAGGCTCATTCTAATATCTTGACTTAGAACCAGGATACTCTACGGAAGAATTTTAAATGATTCATAAGGAGGGAAGAATTCAAAAGGCTCAATCTTGATTGTTCTTGCCACAAAAGGTACAATGCAAAGTCATTAAGTCCCTTGATGATCCTTCCACCTAAGGTGAGATGCTGCCATCATAGTGGCATATTAACTCCTTATAGGGAATGTATAGGTCTGTAAGGTATGTACTATCCATTCCTGCCATAACCCATAGACTCATCCTTTCACATTGCCTGACCAGAACAGTATAAGAACTTACTCCTTTTCTGGAGAAGATTGGCAAATAAACTTCACCTATATGTTTGTAAAGATTATACACAGTCCCTGGTATGCATTGACACCTTTATTGGGTGGACAGAGGCCTGTACTATCAGGTCAGAAGGGGCCAGAGAGGTGTTTAAATTCGTCCTTAAAGAAATGCTCCAGGATTGGACTGTCTGGATCTATCCAGAGTAATAATGGACCCTCTTTCATATCACAAAGCACATAACGAGGTGTCAAAGCATTGGGAATTAAGGATTATCTTCACATAATGTATGGAGAATCCCATCAGGAAATGTTGAGAGATTCAGTCAAACTTTCAAACAAACTGTAGTTAAGCCATGCTGAGAAACCCACCATAAGTGGTTATTTCTCCTTCCAACTGCCCTAATGAGACTCCGGGCAGGCCCAAGGTCCAATTTTAATCTCAGCCCACTTGAAATACTTTATGGGAGGACCTCCTGGGTATCTGGCCTACTCACTGACCCTTAAGCCTCCAAACTCTTTGAATACGTGACCAATTTAGGATATTTCCAAGATGCCCTCCAGGAATAGGGAGACCAGACCCTCCTACTGCCAGAGCCTAATGATTGTCAGCCTAAAGTCTGCCCTGCTGACTTGGTCCTAACCAAGATCTGGAGAGGAGAGACTCCAGGGCTTTTACCCCCACGGAAAGGTCCTTTCACAGCCCTGTTCACCTCTCCCTTAGTCATTAAGACACAGGGAGTAGATGGTTGCATTCACCTTTCTTAGGTAAAATTCAAAAAAACTTCAGACACCAAAAGACTTAGAAGGTCCATGAGCTTCACAAACATATGAACCAATAGAAAACCTCAAGTTTATTTTCTGAAAAGAGACAATAACCACCGTGGTGAATTAAATAAATCAAATAATTTACTCCTGCTAAGTAAATTGTGAGAATATGTTGCTATACCTAAGGAGCTTGTTCTAATTTTAACAACCCAGATATCTTCTGGGTCTTTTCTGTTTGATTTTACATCATTCTGAATTATTCAAAACTGCTTCTAATACAGATAATAAACAGTGACTCCCTATACGAGACCTTAAAGCTAATCACATTTTCTCTCATAATTAGTAGCCACCTAAGAACTCAATAGTTGAAACAAAAGATCTATGCTTGTCTCCAAAGAAAGAATATATGTCCTTTGTCAGTGAGTCTAAAATACTAAGCAACACTGCAGGTAGCCTGTTATTTGTAGCCTGACAGATAGACTTACTTGACCAATGGAACATAAGAAAACATAATGTGTCCTGTTAAATATTTTTAAGTGAACTGGGGTGAATTACATTTTCTGAGTTCCAGGATTGTCCATACATAATATAACTTAAATCCTATGATTTTTTTCAATTATAATAGTATGTGCATAATATATTAAATTAAAATGTGAATAAACGTTTTGAATTGGATTAGACACTCATAATTCTGAGAAAAGCATACAGGATAAGCAAATCAAGGCATCAGGCATGGTGGCGCACACCTGTAATCCCAGCACTTGGGAGGCTGAGTCAGGAGGATCAGTGTGAGTTTGAGACCAGTCTGGGCTACAAAAGCGAGGTCAAGGCCAGCCCAAACTGCCTAATGAGACCCTGTCTCAAAAAGACAAAAAAAAAAAAAAATGAAGTAAGCAAAAACAAGGAAACAATTTATTACCAATTATTTATTGATCTTTGATTGATAGTGCAATGATTTACTTGTATTTTGTGGGAATCTAGTCCTTGTTTTAATTTTTTTTAGAGTACAAAATAGTATTAAAACAGAAAAATTACAAATGATGCAGAATTTCACTAAAGAAAAGATTATGAATTTCACAGTACTTGTTGTATTGCATAGTGTTGTCTTCACAGCAGTTGTGCATATTGCCAGACATGTGCATGAAAAATTGAAAGAGAAAAATATAGAAGAAATTAAGTGGAGGAAAAGGCAAAAGAATTGAAGGAAAGAGACAAAACGAATGAAACACCAATGGCTCCTTTCCATAGACCAGCAGGAATTCACAGTACAGTTGTTCAAACTATCTTGCTTACATACATAGCTATATCAATCCTTGAAAGCTTGAAAAGTGTGAAATCCTCAAGGTCCCAGGATTTTCAGGTGGTAATTGGAAAACAAAAGTCCTTAAATCTGTAATCTGAGTCCTGGTCTAAAGTCATAAAGACTGGTCTCCCAAATCTAAAATCCATTAGCACAAAAAATAATTCTCTTACTCAGCCTTTTTATTCTATTCTTTTGATTAAATTAGGTGAGAACCATATAAATTAGGAAGGTAACCTGCTTCACTTAATCTACTGATTCAAATGTTAGTATCACCAAGGAACAATCTCACAGGCACACACAAATTAATATATAACCATGCTCCTACAATTAAAATTATACCACGGCACTCATTTTTTAAAAAAGGATAAACACTATTTTCTCCTCTCTCTGTCTCTCTCTGAATGTGTAACAAAAAAGTTAATGGAAGGTTATGAAATATAAGTCCCGGCACTAGTACTAATTAATATGGCTATTTTGTGAAGTATATTTAATACCTTTAGGTATCATTTATGGGGTTACAATGGTTCTTATGATCTATGGTATCATAACAAGAGGAATACATCAATTTGGAGATTATCATTATAGTATTTGGAATTAAGATTAACTATCCAGCCTTCCATAATCTCTTTTTAAAATTTTTTCTACTTGAAAGAGTTGAGGAGCTAGCTCAGCTGACTCACTGCCTGCCTGGCAAGTGCAAGGACCTAAGTTTGATCCCTTGTAATGCCTGCTTTACATGTTCCTGTAATCCCAGCCCTACGTAGGCTGAGATAGGATGATTACTATGAGTATGAACTGTGTAGTAAGACTCTGTATCTAATAAATTTTCTACTGGAGTTCTTCTAGGAGTCTACAAGTGTCTTAGTTTGCTTGTGTTGAACTGGGAATCAAACTCAGGACCTTGAAATTGCCAGGCAGGCACTGTGCCACTGAGCTATCTCCTCAGATCTGAGTCTCATTCTCTTGCAAGGTTTTGTTGTCCCATACTATTTCATCATTGTCTTTGTTTTCTCAGCATAGATGATCCTTGGATTTGGGGCTGTGCACACTGAGAAGATTAATCTATTAGATATATTGAATGAGTTTAGAGATCCACTAGAATAAAATCTGATAATTCATGAGTGAATATGTCTGAAGTGGTTGTGGAAATATACAATCTATTTGTTTTATTCTACAATCAGCATAATTTTAGTTATGCAAAGTTTTTAATCATAAAACACAGACCTGCTCTGTATTTTTGATGTTTCTATTTCCATCATGTTTTTTTTTCTATAAACTCTCTCCATTTTTTTAAACATATTTTATGCATTTGGTACAGGGCGTCACTATGGAGCTCAGGCTCATAGTGTCCTTCTGTTTTCCATCTCCTCAGTGCTGGCATTGCTTGTGTGTGCCACCACTCCCGGACTCAGTCATTGGCTCAGTGCACCCTGGTGGTGGAGCTGGTGGGGCATGTGGGACCTGGAATGGAATCCCTGCCTAAGTAGGCACTTAGTCCGTTCAGCAATCCTATAAATTCTATATTTTAAAGAAGCAGGCTAAAATAAAATTTTACATCACTTTAAAGAAAAGACAATTTAAAAGCTACTCAAAAATGCAGCTAAAAGAAAATTAATGATTTTATTATTAAATGTCAGCAATCTTTGGCGATAACAATAGTAATAAAATTACTTTGGCATGCAATTTTATCTTAACTGTTATTTGGGATGGAATTAGTATGTATAAAAGCTCAGTCTACTTAAGGTTTCACAACTGAAAGAACTGTATAAATTTTGAATAACATAAATGAATAGGTAAATAAAGAAGAAAGTAAGTATATCTGTCTTTATTATCTCATGAAGATTCACATAATGTTGACTATATCTGCTTCAGTGCATGATTCTGTATGCACCAAATTAACACAACACAATAAATATACTATGAAAATGTACAATTTATGTGTAAGTGCAAAAGAAGATTCTTGGAGGAGAAATACTTCATAGTCTACGTTAAAATTTTACAAAATATTGAATGTATTATACCTAAATTTCAAAAATTACCGGCACCTTAAGTTTCAAAATGATTATATACAAATTCATTCCCGAGTCACTTAAAAATAAATTTGTGTATTTGTTTTGGCAGCACATACACTGAAAAATAAATAAATTGGTATACCGTGCATCCTGTTTACTAAGAAAATATTTCCACAAAGGTAGATCATCAGAACTTTACGACTATGAATGTATTATACCATTAATGATAACATGGAACTCATGTTTATGTGGATAAAATAGAATCTGCCAAAAAATAACATCATAAAGTCATCATAAAAAGTAAGCACATGTTCAAAATATGTGAGTCCTAAAATGTATTTCTTGCAATACTACTGAACATCAGACAACTATTACTAACAAAAAATTTAAAACAGATAATTTCCATATTCATAACTAATATTACAGATTTTATATCCTACACCAAACAGAGCAGCAGAGATTTTTATTGCAAATATTTACTCAGAAAACAAAATACCTATTTTAAGGAAAATATAGAGAGGTATTACTTATTCAGAATTATGTAAGTTATACGAAAATTATATCAGTTGCATGAAATTGTCATGCAAAATAACAAATTAAATTTTTTCAATGATTTTAATTTCAAATGATCAATTGCAAAAATGTATCAAATACTAATATGCCTCTAAGTGTAATGTAAAGGATAACAAATTTCATTATTAAGCAAGAATATAATTTTCTATAATTAATCATCATGGCATCTGCAAAACATAACATGTCATGTTATAAATGAAATATAATAATATGTTCCAATATTGCAATCCTTTTTTATTATTGCATGACTATACTAGATAATGTTTACATTCCTTATAAGGAGTCAGTACACACACATATCACATCTCTACTCTATTTTTCACCTTATTTCCTTCTTAGCCTCTCTTACCCGCCCATCTTTTGATCCTTTTTTTTGGCTTCATGTTAGCAGTACACAGTGCTGATATTCCTTATCTGTAGTTAGAATGTAATCCTTGATTAGCTAAGTATATAATCTATATAGTTATTTCAAATGTTTCCTGAATACTGGATATAAAACTTTTATACTACAGGAAACAATAGTATATTTTATTGTGAGAGACAGAAGAGAGACACAAAGAGACGCAGAGAGAGATTCTTCAAAGATAATAATTATAACTTCTAGTAACTATTTACCTAGGATGGTAATTTTTTAAATTTTCTTCTGATACTGTATATACACTGTTTATTTCTTTTTTAGATACCGAGAAATACTTCAGATATTCCTTTGATCATAATACATATCATAATTATATAAATTAACTAATACCTGAGATAGTAAATGCCATGAAAGAATGTCAACCATTAATTTATGAAAAAACACATATAACGTTAGCTATTTCCCCAGCCAAGCATTACATCTCTATAAATGTTCCTTGCTTCATATTATACTATTTTAGTTGGTCTAAAAAGGCTACTGCTCTTATTCTACTTCAATTTATACCTAATATTCTCTATAAATCTTCTATGCCTGAAGTCAATCTGATGCTTGTGTCCATTGTCTTTCAGATACTTGCATAGTACTGCTTTACCATCCGTCATGTTACACTGCTAACTCTATTTTGTTTAAAACCCTTTTTCTCTTATGTTTGGATACATTAAAGACAGGAAGATATTGATTTCATCCTTGTAGCCACAATGTACATCAGAGAAAGTGAACACATGGGATTACTCAATAAATAATCATTATTAGACTATTTTAAGTACCTTATTGGTTATATTCAAATATAGAAAAGAGACTCCACAACAGTGTAGGAAAAAAATAGTGGAAGAGTTTCGCAACACTAGATCAATTTGGAGTACTTTTAAAAGAAAGCAAATGATGAATTAAAAATAAAAACGAACGAATAAAGATAGTTTATGAGTTTGCTGTTCATAAGCATTCATATAAGAAATCACAAGTCATGTTAGCATATAGCATCCACCAAGCTAAGTGCACTTCAACTCAGTGACCCCTTTGTTGATTGTAAGATGCATCCTTGAGCACTCCAGACACAGACTGTCATGGAGGGTGTGATGGGGCACTGGCTAGAATTAAGAAGTGGTATTGTTGAACAGTTGCTTTAAGTTTTTACAAATTTTGCAAAATCATGTAATTATGTGGACACACCACTTGGCTGCGGCCATTGTTTCTTTTGAGACCTGTGAAGGTGGAAGGACCCAGCTTTTTGTTTTTATTAGCTTCACAGTGCCCTCAGTCTACCAGAAGACTGGCGAGGCTTTCACTCAGGTTTCATTACTTACTAGCGTTAAATCTCCTGCAATACTCAGTTTCTTCTTCTATGAAAGGAAAATGCACAAGGGCCTCTACTTTGGGACTTAGCTATCCTACTATAATGTCACAATATTTTTCCTTATATATTCAAGTTAGTTATTTTTATTTCACGAAGAATAAGTGCTTGCCTGGAAAATGCAGGATCTTGAGTTCAATCCCCCATATGACAAAGAAAAAAAAAAAGAAAGGAATTGAGCCTTAAAGAAAGTAAGAAACATGCCATGGTATTGAACTAAGTAGATAGTAGGGTCAAATTAAGGGTTCAATCTTTAAATTTTTAGTTAAAATTATTTGGTCTTGCATTTTTCAGCCTGAAAGTTTAAGTATCTATTTTTGAAAAGATCTATTTTTAATTTTTGCTGGAATAAGTAACACATAATGTTAATGTTTTCAAAATGTATATATTTCTAAAGGAGGAATTTGCAATTGGGATATAAATCAATGTATCAATTTGTTTTCTTCAGTTCTCTATGTGGTTCTAAGGAGAAGACTGGAGAGTTAGCATGATCCTAAACAAGGAATGACCTTCTTTCTCTTCATTGTCTCTTCAGTATTCTTTCTACTGCTGTAAGACTGTGCTCATTATTATATTTTTCAAAAAGCCATGCTGTTAAACTACTATAAGTAGTCACTCTCCAAGTGCAGGGGGTAAGTTTCAAAATTCCCTTCCTAAAATTTTAAATGGCACTACATCTTAAATATATATTGTATATTTATGATAAACTTCTAGTTTAAAAATTAAGGGCCATCAGGGATTAGTAATAATAAATTATAATACTTAATACTTATTATTTTTATAAAATATACTTTCATGACATTGTCAGATTGCTGCTTTTGAGTGTTGGAACCAACATGCACATAAGGGCTACTGGAACATTAGTGTTACTATGCCCCAAGAGTTGGTCAAATAAACAAGATGACTACTAAGTGACTAATCTAGAAATATTCACATTATGGATCTGTTGGATGAAAGGATGACTGGCTTCCTAGGTAGGATGACACTGGAAAGTGTGAAATTTTGCTGTGGTACTCAGCACAGTACACAATTTTAAATTATAAATGGTTCATTTCTGGAATTTATCATTTAGTACTTTTAGACCACAGTTGGCTCTGGGTTTCTGAAACTATGGAAAGTGAAACCATGCAACAAACAGGGGTTATTGTATTAGAATTTCTCTCTCCATGAAACTTTATATGGACATAAATATATTATTGATTTCATTTTTCATTTATCTCCAGTATCTGTTAGTGTCTTCCCAGTTCCCCAGTTTCAATAGTAGCTATGTCATTATTAGATTTTGGCCTGTTGTCAGGAGGTTTTATATTTTGAAGAAATCTTCATTCTCTGATGAACTAAAAGTACATCCTACACATCAATAAACATATTTGAGGGATAAATCAACCATATAAAAATTCACTTAAAACCTTTCACAGATTTCTATTGTTCCTAGAAAAAACAAATATCCTTGATATAAAATAATTAAGATAGAAATAAACATGACTAGGAAAAGAGAATGGATTCCAGCCAATTTCTTTTTTTTTTTTGTCTTTTTGAGACAGGGTCTTGCTATGCAGTTGAGGCTGGCCTTGAGCTCACTTTTGTAGCCCAGGCTGGTCTCGAACTCGCACTAATCCTCCTGCCTCAGCCTCCCAGTGCTGGGATTACAGGCGTGAGCCACCACGCCCGGCTACCAGCCAATTTCTTTTACTTTGTACGATCTGTCTTCTCTATTTCTCAGCAGCCTCTACTGCTCTTTTTTTGAGGGGAGGGGACTTCAAGCTTGCCACACAGGTGCTCATGCCACTGAGCTATCGCCTGGGTCTCAGTCATTATTAAAAGCTTTTTTCCTTCATGAGTCATTCTGACTCTCATTTTAAAGTGTGTGGAGAATTCTTCTGTTAGTATTCTTTTTCATCTTAACCAACAAATCAATTAATTATTGTGCATTTCTCAACTAATCATAGGAAATGAAATTAATAAGATGGAAAGCAAAGAGTAATAAGAATTATAATAAGCCATAAATATCAGTAGTTTAAAATGAGAGGTATGAAAATGATATGATTGATTAAATTATAAAACAATTAAGACAGAAATAAACATGATAAGGAAAAGGAATGTATTCCAGTGAAAGACATCGGTTGGGAATCAAAGCATAAAATAATGAAATGTACATTATCATATTGAGAAAAATGAGCAAATAAATGAGTTCCGGGGAAATGGTTATTTTTTTTTTCTGGAAACAACTAATATCAACAAATAATCTCAGAATAATCAAACTATATAATTAGACTTTTGTCTTTGAAGATAATAAAAAAACTACTAAAGTGCTACCATTAAAAATATCACCAAGGTCAAGGGCAGGTATTTCTAATATCTACACAATTCCAGGCCATAAAAAATATAAAACTCCAAACACTTAAAAAAAAAAAAAAAAACCTTGAATAAAAACAGTACCAAAAAGAAAATTTATATGTTGGCTCATAAAGTTATTGTGAAGGACAAATCACTTGAGGAATACAGTTTTTAAAACAATGAAACTCACTTAAGCATCCTTTCTCCTTAGTAGAAATGTCAAAGCAAAAATTACAATTCTCATTTTAAGGAATTCAATATATAGAATGATGTTAATTCAGAAAAAAATAGGACACTTTAATATTAATCTTACGTTATTTGTTGATTTTAGCTGTTTCCAGAAAAAATATTCATTTCTTCTGGCACTCATTTATTTGCTCATTTTTCCCAGTATAATGATGCACATTTAATTATTTTACACAATTTCTTTTACTGGCATCCACTTCTTTTTCTAATCATATTTATTTTTGTCTTAGTCTACCTGGAAAGCTCAGGGTCCTGAGTCCAATCCCTGGTACCAAAAAATAATGAATAAATAGATAAATAAGTAAATACCTAATTTAATACCAGAAGTACTTAAAAATTTATATCAATAAGTAAAACAATAGTAATAAATGGTAAAGGCATGAAAAAATTTTACCTGACTTCATTTAATGTTAAGTGCAGTAAACATTTGTTGGGTATGATAATTATTATTTATCCCACATGAAGAGCAGATACTGAACTACACACTGAAAATCAAAAGTATGACATAAAACCAGAAATTTGGCAGGGATTTTATCATTTTTGATACTTGCACGTGGAATTTAGAAACTGCAATAATACATTTAATATTTCAAATAAAAATGTGTCATGTAAACAGGAAAATGGGCATGTATTTTGCTATCAACACGAATAAAACTTTGGTATGTTTGGGAATCAAAGCAATAAAAAATTGACTGCAGTGACTAGACTTCATATAAATATTCATAAATCAATACTATCTCTATTATCTCAAAAATGATTTGTAATGAAAGTATTACCTAAAAACTACATTCACAATCAATATTATTACTTTTGGATATTTCCTGGCTTAGCAATCCTGTGAGACAGTCTTTTATCTGACACATTGAATATATAATTCAACTATACATATGTGCACATATAAATCTCTATGTAATCTGAAGAGGAAAGCATAACAAATTCTGAATGCGAAAATTTCAAAAAAATCAGTTTTTCCTGGATTAACAAGAAATGTTTTCCCATTATGAAAAACCTTAGAAGATGTGTCATTGGAATTTCAGTACAGAAAATGATCTTAATATTTATATAGAAGAGTTGATGTAAAAGACTAAGAAAACAAGAAGAATGAAAAGGGACCTTGTTTAACTAACATTTATAACTTAATGTTTTCACAACCTTACTATAACAAAACTCATTTACTTTGGGTCTCAAAATAAGCAAACTCAGCAAGGGAATGAAGTAAAGGAACATTAAACAATCTCCAGAATTTTTAACATCATGATATATGGTAATCAGGACAGCTAGGTGGAGAAGAACAATAAATATATTATTTAACAAAAACAATACTGAAACTAGCAGTGAGAAAAGGAAGTCTTTGATTTCTTATTAATTTTAATGAGAAAGAAATAGCAATCAGACAGTTTCACAACAGGTTAGTAGGAGAGTTATAATAATTAATACATTGCATATTGTCTTCATAGCAGTTGTTGAGAGTACAAGATACAAACATGTCATATTCTCTAAACACTATTAGTACAAATCTTTCGTCTCACTGAACTAAGAGAAAGTAGCTGTATATATAGTCTAATAGTCCATAATAGTAGTTGGTTTTCAGTAGAACTAGTAATGTCAGAAGCTGTTGACTTGAGCCTTTACAGCTCAGCATATTAATATGGCTTTCCTTTTTATACCTAGTGGTTAGACTTTTTTGCTGGATGGTTAAAACCAAGATAAAGCAAGGCCTACATAACAAAAAAGATAACTTTTGTATCTGACAAGGTTGGTCAAATCCCCTCAGGATTTTGTAGAACTTTTGTCAGTGTCAGCCATCTTGATGAGTGACAGCCATTGCTTGACCAATTTGTTCTCTGTGAAAGACAGAGAATATTTTCTCTCTAGGTGACTCACCTTAGTCATACTAAACATTGTTGATTCCTTTCCTCTGTAACCTCATAGTCTTGAACAGAAAATCTGGGACACCGCTGAGTTATAGGATGTTACAGTACAGGTTCTCTTATATCCAGAGTCCTCACTGACCTTGAAAGGCTAGGGCCAAAATATTGGTTATCCTCATAGCCCTTCTTTTTCTCTAATTTTTTGGTCTGCAAACTTAAGTTGTTAACCCTCCAGAAGAGAAGCTTAATGATATTCCTTATAACATAAACACTTGACCTTAACATTGCTATCTTTTTTAATATCAAATGCTTTAAACATAACATGGAACAGGTATTTTCCATCAGTTGCTAATATTCTAAACATTAAAAGGCCAGCGAGATGGTTCAGTGGTCTAAAGTGCCTGCCTAGGAAAGCTTAGGCAATGGCAGGGACTGTTTTTTCAATCTCTGGTGCCACATACTGCACTAGCACCTCCCCCAGTGCAGGCTGAGTCACTGATTAAAAAATAAAATAGAATAAAATAAATAAAATACTTTAAATGCTGGGGGCTTGCCAGGTAGCTGAGTTGATTAAGCACATGCTTCAGGAAAGTCACTTGTGCAAGGGACCAAGATTCGATCTACTCCTCCACATGGTCTATGAGACCAGTCCTTAAGGCTGCCTGAGAGAACCGAAAAACAAAAACAAAAAATTCCTAAACTTTAAGTCCCTACAGAATATGAAAGAAATAATAACACATTTCCACACAGAAATTTAGGAATTTAACCATATGCAAAAATGTACCAGGATAGTCCTATGGCACTTTTTTTTTCTTGTCTTTTTGTCTCTTTTATTACCTTTTTATTTTTAATTATTTAATGAGAAAAACATATCTATTGAGGGAAAGAAAGCTCCTATCCAAGAGAGGGATATGAGAGGGGTCCCAAGTGTGTGTCCCCTCTTTTATTACCTTTTTAAAAAACAAAGAAACATATACTTGAGAGGGTAGAGGGATAACTGATATCACATTAGAAGCAGAACACATTTAGAAGACCAGAATCATGGATATTCCAAGCATTGTTTTTCTATGACATTGAGAACCTTAGTGTAGTTGCTTACTTCACAGATATCAGCATATATAGTTAGAGTCAGATTTCTACCAATTATCTGCTAACTTCAGAAACTTCTTAAAGATTCTTAGGACCATTGTCTTAACCATCTTGTATATATAATTGTATGATTTTGCCACTGCCATGTTCCCTAATTTTTCTTCTTGTTCTCTCATTGTTGTTTAATCCTTACATTCCTGATCCATTTAACTGAGTTATACCTTTTCATTTTTATGTGTTCTTTTGAGTTCTTACACTGGGAGACTATAAAATATTTATACATGCAGCTCCAGTTTGTTTCACTTATGAGCATATTTTCAAGTTGCATCTACTTATATATGAAGGCTTCAAGTTTATTAATATTTATATCTGAGTAATACTCCATCATATAAAAACATCACATCTTTTTCATCCATTCATCAGGTGATGGACATTTTGGTTGTTTCCAAGATTTGGCTATCACAAATTGTGCTGCTATAAATAGACATGTACATATATCACTATGATATGATATTTTCAGTTCTTTTCGGAAAATTACCAGTAGGGGCATAGTTACATTGAATGGGATACCCAGTGCTAGTTTTTTTTGTTTGTTTGTTTGTTTTTTTTTTTTTAAGGAGTCTCCACACTGCTTTCCATAATGGTTGCACCAGTCTACATTCCCACCAGCAGTGGAGAAGGGTTCCTTTTTCTTCACAGCCTCTCCAGTATTTGTTCTTCGTTGATTTCTTTGTGATAGCCATTCTTTCTGGGGTGAGATTGTATCTCAGTGTTGTTTTAATTTGCATTTCAAGGATGGTCAGTGCTCTAGAGCATGTTTTCATGTGTTTATTAGCTTCTGGTATTTCTTCCTCTGAGAAGTGTGTGCTCATCTTGGATGATGGCTAATTTCTGGATTAGGTCTTTAAATTTGGGGGTCCTAATGTTTTTTGGTTCTTTATAAACTCTAGATAGAATTTATATTTGTCTGAGTGCCTATTACTTAAGAATTTTTTGAAATTTATTGGATGTCTTTTCACTCTGTTGGTAATTTCTTTTGATGTGCTAAAACTCAACAAGAAGAGGTCCCAATTGTTAACTCTTTCAAGTACTACCCGTATAGTTTGATTTTTGTTCGTGAACTGCTTGTCTACTCCAATGTCTTCAAGATTTCCCCTCCTTTGTCCTCCAGAAGATTTAGTTTTTCTGTTTTAATGTATAAATATTTAATCCATTTTCACTTCAGTGCATGGTGATAGACATGGTTCATGTTTTAGTTTTCAGGATGTACATATCTAGTTTTTCCAACACCATTTAAGAAGGTGTCTTTCTTTCAGTAAACATATTTGGTCATTTTGCTGAAGATAAAGAGGCCGAGTGTATTAGTCGTTGCTTCTGCATCTTCTAATCTGTTCCACTGATCTTCAGGTCTATTTATTTGCCAATACCATGATGATTTTATCATAGTAGCTTTGTAGTGGAATTTTAAGTCAGGAATTGTAATACCTCTTTCCCTGTCTTTGTTGTACAGAATTGCATCCACTATTCTAGGACTTTGCTGGTCCCAAATAAGTTTTAGGAATGATTTCTTCAGGTCTGTGAGGTATGTTGGTGGTATTTTGCTAGGGATTACATTAAATCTATATAACAATTTCACAATTTTGGGAGTCTTCACAATGTTGGTTCTTCTTACCCAGGATCAGGGAATATCTTCCCATTTTCAGAAATCCTATGCAATCTTTTTTTTCAGAGTACTGTGATTTTAATTGAATAGATCTTTTACCTCTTTAGTTGGATTAGTTTCTAGCTATTTAATTTTCCATGGTGTTATTGTACAACATTTTGTTTCTCTAATTTCCTTCTCAGTGTGTTTGTTGTCTGTGTAGAGGAATGCTGTATGCTTTTGGGTATTGACTTTGTATCCTGCTGTACTACTGAATTTGCATGTTAAGTCTAGTAACTTCTTGGTAGAGATTTTTGAGTCTTCCAAAAAACTGGAGTGTCATTTCGTCTGCAAATAATGATAGTTTAACTTCTTCTTCACCTATTCTTATTTTTTTATCTCTCTCTTGTCTAATGGCTCTAACTAATTACTCCAGAGCTATATTGAATAGAAGTGATGACAGAGGACATCTTTGATTGTACCAGGACTTTCAACATGAATGAGTGTTGAACTTTGCCAAAGCCTTTTCTGCATCAATGAAAATAATCATGCAGTTTTTGTTTTTCACTCTATTGATAGAGCATTACATTTACAGATTTGCACATGTTGAACCATGAACCAAGTAGGATTAATCCTACTGGGTCATGATGTATAATCTTCTTGATGGTTTGCTGTATTCTCTGTGCTAAGATTTTATTGAGGATTTGACTTGATGGTTTTTTAAAAGAAATTTACCGGTATTCTGATGGGTTTTCCTTTAAATGTGATCTGTTTCTTTTCTCTAGTGGCTTTTATTATACTGTTTTTGTGCTGGATTTCTGGGAACTTGGATATTATATATCTGGGTGTGTTTTTATTGGGTTGATATTATTTGGTGTTCTATATACCTAAATGCCAGAATGTTTCCCCATATTTTAGATTTTTGTTTTTCAGGACTGGAGATTGAACTCAGGATCCTGAGCTTGTCACAAAAGTGCTTGTTCTACTGAGCTATCTCCCTGGCCTCTCTGCTATTATGTCTGCCCACAATGTGTTATATCATTTGTACTGCCTCTTTATTTCTCATTGATGTTTATTAGTCTTATATTATTCATCTTTACATCGTCTTGCAGATGTTGAATTATTTTTTTCTGCATCCTAGTTGTTTTTAAGAGATCCCTTTTTACCTTTTCACTAGCTGCAACAGTGTCTTCAAGATCTGAAACTCTATCTTCGCTTTCGTTCACAGTTTTGCCAGCTTGTGATTGTAATTTTAAGTTACTCTGTATCTTCTCAATCTGCCTCATGGAATCTATTTCTTTCCTATATTCCTTATTCAAGGATTCCATCATTTTTCCAATGTCCTCTAATTTTTTGTATTAGTGTCATCCTTTGAAAGTTATTATTTCTTTCACTATAGTTACCTTTTATTTTTTTACTGCAGAGATTATGTCTGATCTGACTTCCTCTCTACCTTTCTGCAGTGGTTTCTTTACTTCAGACTGTTAATTCAGAGATTTCAGCTGTGTGATTCCCAGTTTCTTTTATGCTAGTGTCTCCTGCATTTGTTCTGGGTAGGCTCATCACGTGACCTAGCATTTTGCTCCTTCTCTTTGTCCTTTTGTATAGCACTGTCTTCTGAACTTTGATATAAAGGTCTGGTGAAGTTATACCCTTAGGGCCTCCTGAAATTCTTACTCAAGAGACATTATATGGTTAAACCGGTTATACTTTTGTATTTACAGAACTACAGTTAGGAACACTAATAATGGGTACAAATTGACAAATTTTTGTATCTAATGAGTTTGTGTTTTAGACAGTAAAAGCAAACATTTGTCTGTGCAGCTAAACAGACATTAAATTGGGAATTTGTTTTTAATTTAGTTCGCCTACTTTCTGCCTGAGCAGAAAGTAGTTCCCTGAATGTACCTGGGATCTTCCAGGCAGAGTAGTTCACCCAGTTACCTGTTGCTCCCTCTGTAGATCAAGAGAAATAGATAGAAGACATTCTAATAGATCTGGGTCTAGGAAAGTGTCTCAATTTACTGATTTGTATCTACCAAGTTTGAAATTCATCCAGATGTGCCCAGCTTGGGTCCTGCTTCTGTGTTCAGCTTGTTCCTGCTCTAGCCCATGAGAGTGAACTCCATGCACATGTTGGGTCTGGAGGAGATATGGCAGACACAGAGCAGGTCTTCCATGCATGCTGGATGTGGGTTGGGTCTAGAGGATATCTAGCAGGCACCGAGTAGACTACCTCACATTCACTGGGCCTGGGTAGGGTCTGGAGGGGATATGGAGGATATGGGGAGGATCTCACACACCTACCAGTCTTGGGTTGAGTCTGGAGGGAATCTGGCAGGTGCAGAGCAGATTGTCTCACACACACTGGGCCTGGGTTGGGTCTGGAGGGGATATGGTGGATGTGCAGCAGATCTCACATACACATCAGACTTGAGCTGAGTCTGGAGGGTGTCTGGAAGGTGCAGAGCAGAATGTCTCACACATGCACTGAGCAAAGGAAGACTTTGGTACATTTGAAAATTATAGTTTTAAAACTATAGTTTTACTTTTACTGTTATAAGGGAAGGTTAAATATATTCACCCAATTAAAACTAAAATTAAAAAACAATTATTAATTATCAATATAATTAGTCTAAAAGTAAAGTTAGAAAAAATGTACACAGAAGACAATTAAATATCAATAATTTGAAAATCAACTAGTTGAGAAATTAGTAAAATAATGTAATTGAACCAATATTTAAAACAAATATTTTAAATGGCAGTGTGAGAAAAAAAATGTTATTAATGTCAAGAAAACACAGAAGGAAAATAAATTCTTTTTTTTTTTTTTTTTTTTTTTTTTTTTTGTGGGACCAGGGTTCGAACTCACGACCTTGCACTTGCCCAGCAGGCACTTGTGCCTCGGAGCTATACTAATCAGGTTAATAAAAATTGAGAAGTAGTACCTATCCAGTTCTTGAAAGATATGTGTGAAATAGGGTTCATGTGCTTCTAATGAAACTGTAAACTGTTACGGACTATTCAACTTATCCATGCTATGCTGATCTTGCAAATACAGACAGGCACTCAGGAATACATCTAAACTGTATTTTGATGATCTCATGTAAGTGAAAATATAAGGAAGAGAGCTGTATGTGAAAAGCTGTAAAAGTGAACATAAAGACCAGAATCATGTTTAAAGTCAAATAGTCACATGTGTGTCTATAACAAATAATTTCTAAATGATTTTTAAAAAGAATTATTTATTTATTTATTTATTTATTTTAATTTATTTTTTATTCTTATTTCAGAACCTTTGTTTGTTTATTCACTCATGTTTATGGCCGGCTCAGCCTGCCCCAAAGGCAGGGCTGGCGCAGCATGTGGTGTCGGGGATCGAACCGCGGTCCCTGAAGCCGCCCAAGCTTCCCCAAGCAGGCGCTTTAGACCACCGAGCCATCCCGCCAGGCCCCTTATTTTTCTTTATAAATATATCCCAAATGAATTTTGAGAAATTTAGAGAATGAGAGGTGGAGAATTCAGAATAGTAGGTTAGAAAACTAGTTGGTAAAGAATTATAGTGAAGACAAGCTATGAAACTGAGCAAAGAATGGACAACAGGTAAAGAACAGGTTTTAAGATGGGCAAGGCTCTATTACACTTTGACACTGGTGGGGCTGATTCAGTGGAGAGGGAGAAGGATGCCACATGAGGACAAGCAAGAGCTGACAGAGCAGTGTTCTGGAGGATGTGTAGCAGAGGGTTTTGGAGGGAGAATGATGATTCCACTGATGATTCAAAGTTTTGTAAAATGGGAAGAAACCGTTCAAAGGAAGGAGAATCTAGGGTTGGGGAAAGACGATGGCAAGAAAGGGAAAAGAAAAAATGCACATGAGAGCTGTATTACCAGTTTCTCTTGTTTCACTGAAAAGAAAGGATGGTGCTAATACAGTTTGCAGAATTTTTAGACTCATTCCTTGTTCAGTAACTACTTTGCAGATAACAATATGCAATGTATTAATTATTGAAAAGTATTAAGCATTGAAATGTATTAACTTATTACAATGAAAATTTTGTTTTCATAAAATGAAAACAAATTTTTAAAAATTTAAAATATAAGAAATTTTTCCCATGTGCTGACAAAAGAGAAAGTGGTAGCATTTAACTCTTTTCCAAAATTTCCTGTAAATACTGCAGTGAAACAGGAGAGACTTTTGTCTGCCATATTTTTCTCTTTGGAATACACACATTCCCAAGCCTATACTAATTTATACCCACAAGAAAATAACATGGAGATATGAAATCATTTTGTCTGGATTTCTCATAGAAATCATATTGTCAGTCTTGAAACTTTGCCAAATCTGACAGTCTGGGAATGTTAGTTTCATTTGCGCTTATTTGATTATTGCTTTTGAATATTCCTTAGTTTCTACTATTGCTGTATTCAACTGTCACAAACTTAGTGGCATAATATTCAAATTTAACAGGTTAAAACTCCAACATAGTTCTCCTGGGACTCAAGCCAAGGCATGAGCTGGGGTTCTCTCTTTATACTCTGGGATATGATGCATTTCCTTGCCCTCTCCAACCCCAACTGTAGAAGGCAGGGCACATCTCTGGAGTCACTGCCCCTTTCATGCATCTTTAAAGCAACATTGGAAGGCTGATGTCCTTCTCACATACTAGAGCCTGGAGTATCTCCTCTTCCATCATTTTCAATTGTATGACCCTACAGATGAAATTAACTTCATGCAGATAACTCAGAATGATATCTCTGATTGAAATTAAGTTGATTAGCTTTCTTACTTCCACCTAAAACCGTAATTCTTTTTTTATATTGTTAAAATACTGATAGGTACCAGGAAATAAGACAAAGACAGGACTGGGGATGTGGTTCAGTATTGTAGGTGCCTGTAGGGTCTCCAGTTCAAACTCTAGTACCACTAAAAAAGGGGAAAAAAAGATAGGGGTGTATCTGTAGGGATATTATTGTGTATACAATCAGATGGCTGTGTATGTGTGTGTGTGTTTTGTCACTATTTATGTGTACGTTCTTTGAGATGTTTTCCATTTAGACACTTGTCATAGAAATTTCTTTCCATTTTTCTTAAAGGAATCAACTTAGGACCTTGCATTTGGCAGGCAGGAGCCATGCTGCTGCACTACACCCCTGATTCATTGCATCTTTAGAGAAGTTGTAATATATATATATATATATATATATATATATATATATATATATTTTTTTTTTTTTTAAGGGGCCCACTGGATCCTCATTCTATTCAGAGACCAGGCCCGACGTGTGAATGAGATGAACTGGGGCCCACCCAGTCTTCATTCAACCCAGAGCACAGTCCTGACATGTGAGTGAGATGACCTGGGGCCCACTGGATCCTCATTTAATCCAGAGCCTAGGCCTGGCATGTAAGTGAGAGGACTTAGTTCCCTCCGGACCCTTGTTCAACGTAGAGCACAGGCTCAGAATGTCCATGTGGAACCCTGTGGCAGAAATCCTTGCAGAGAGGCTAGAGACAAGATGCAATCAGCTGATCCAGGAGGAGAACATCTCACCAGAGTGGCACAGAAGATTCACTTCCAAGGGCTGCAGCAGGAAGAAGTGGAATACAGCAGCCAGACCCAAGTCACACCCACTCAGAAGAGACTGAACTTAATAAATGTGGCGTCAAGACCTGGCGCCAAGGTAAGAATTCTACCAAAGCTCTACACCAAAGGTCAGAAGATAGTCCTTTTCAAAATTACAAAAAGAAGGTTAAAACTGCACTCTCAGGACCTGAGCCCACCCAGAACAAATACAGGAGACAATAGCATAGAAAAAAATAGTAAATTACATACTTGAAATCTCTGCGATAGAATTGTCTGAAGTAAAGAAACTACAAAATGGTATAAAAGAAATCAGATCAGAAATAATTTCTGAAGTAACAAAAGAAATGATAACTGTAATGAAATAAGTACTAGGTGCTCCTAAAGAAGTCACAGAAAAAATATAGAGGAGAGCAGAAAAATGATGGTATCCATGAATGAGCAATATAAGAAAGAAATAGAATGTATGAAGCACATTCAAAGTGCTATACAGGAAATTAAAACCTCAATCACAAACTGGCAAAACTCTTTGAGTAAGTGAAAATACACTACCGGGCCTGGAAGACACCATTGCAGCTAATGAAATGGTAAGAAAAGATCTCTTAAAAATAACTAGGATACAGGTCCAGGGAGATAGCTCAGTGAAATAAGTGCTTGCTTGGCAAGCACAAGGTCCTGAGTTCAAACCCTGTACTGCAAAAAAAAAAAAAAAAAAAAGGAAAAAAATAATTCAACATCTGTAAAACAATGCAAAGATGATCAATATGAGACTAATAGGCATCAATGAGAAAGAGTCTGTACAAATGATATAAAAAGAATATGGCAGGGGGCTGGGGAGATAGCTCCAAGGCATGAGTGCCTGCCTGGCAAGTGCAAGGTCGTGAGTTTGAACCCTGGTCCTGAAAAAGAAAGAAAGAAAGAAAGAAAGAAAGAAAGAAAGAAAGAAAGAAAGAAAGAAAGAAAGAAAGAAAGAAAGGAAGGAAGGAAGGAAGAAAGAAACGAATATGGCTAGAATAGCAGGAAAATTCCCAAATACGGGAAAATAATCTGATATTCAGTTAGCTGAAGCATATAGAACTCCAAATGATCTCCACCCAATTAAAATCATACCCAGACATATAGTAATCAAGATGTCAGAAATTCAGCACAGGAACAGTATACTAAAAGCCACTAGAGAAAAAAACAAAACAAAACAAATCACATTTAAAGGAAAACTCATTAGAATAATGGCAGATTTCTCCTCACAAACCATGAAGTTAAGAAAAGAATGGAGCAAAGTACTTCAAGTCTTGCAAGAAAATAAATTCCAACCCAGATTGATATACTCTGCAAAACTGTCTTTCAGGTTTAATGGAAAAGTGAAATACTTCCAGGACAAATAATGACTAAAGAACTTCATGATGAGAAAGCCAATCCTATACAGACTACTAAAAGATATTCTAGAGAGGGATCAAAATGGCCACTACTCCATGATGGAGAGTGGAAAGAGCCCACAAAATATGGCAAACAATTAAACACAGGAGAAAAAGAGGTATACAAAAGAAGTCTTTCAATTATTCTTTTGTATACAGCAGCAAAATATTTCCATCAGCATACTCTTAAAAATTAGACTTCTCCTGAATCCTATGGGTCATGATTCTGTCTCATTCTGCAGTGTGAATATCAAGGAAATAGCAGTAGCTCAGTTCCACAAGTGACATTTGGCCACCAATAAGCATCATGGACACTATGTCCATGATATACTAGGACTTTGTATGATATCCCATCGTCAAACTGCTAGAAGTGCTGTTCATACATTTGGCATTCTATTATTTATGTTATATTTTATTCTTAGTAATTCTTTACTATGATGAAATTTTTTTTATTTTGAAAAATATTTAAATTATTTTTCTACATAATGCTTAATCTTAATTTTTGTTCTAAGGTTTATACTGTATCTTTGACTTACAATCTACTTATAAGACATGATATAATATTTTCTGCTAGTATTAGAAATCATAAAAAAGGGCCCGGCAGGATGGCTCAGTGGTCTAAAGCGCCTGCTTGGGAAAGCTTGGGCAGCTTCAGGGACCGCGGTTCAATCCCCGGCACCACATGCTGCGCCAGCCCTGCCTTCGGGGCGGGCTAAACCGGCCATAAAAATGAGTGAATAAACAAATAAAGGTTCTGAAACAAGAAAAAAATAAATAAATAAAATAAAAAATTTTAAAAAAAAGAAATCATAAAAAAGTATATTTTCAGTTTCAATTTACTTTATATTACTTCTTTGTCTTTTACACACAAAGGTCTTATTTTTCTCTTTGAGTCCTTTGAATTGATTAGTCTAGTTTCTTATACACTTACTCTTTTTTTTTTTCCAATGTGGAATAAGATGCTATTTAGTTCTGTCATATATATATATATATATATATATATATATATATATATATATATATGTATATATGTATATATATATATTTCAATGATTATTTTTCTTTACAATTAGTTTTAGACAATTTCTTTTTTTAAATTTTTTAAAAATTCTTGTTTCAGAACCTTTGTTTTTATCCACTCATTTTTATGGCCGGCTCAGTCAACTCCAAGGGCAGGGCTTACACAGCATGTGGTGCCGGAGATTGAACCACAGTCCCTGAAGCCGCCCAAGCTTCCCCAAGCAGGCGGTTTAGACGACTGAGCCATCCCGCTGGGCCCCTAGACAATTTCATCTGTGTGTATCTTGATATGATTTTAATCAAATTTCTTGTGTAAAATGTTCTTTTCTAAAAATGTGTCATAATTTCAACTAAATTCAGAAATTTCTGATTATATGGATATAACTTTTGATTTTGGCACAGAGTGAAATGTTAAATGACTGATCTGTAAATGCTTTCCTCATTTTTATTTTACACAATTTTTATTGTTATAGTTACTTAAGTTTGTAAATGATTTATCATGTGCAATCTATTATTAATCTCATGCTATGTATTCATTTCAGAAATATTTCTGTAAAATTCACTCTGTTGCAGCCAGAGAGATAGCTCAGGGGCACAAGTACCTGCCTGGCAAGTGCAAGATCCTGATGCCGGTTCCGAAAAAAATAATAATAAAAATAAATAAAATTCACTCTGTGTGCATATCTTTCACATTTCAGTATTTGTCTACAATTTTAAATATGCTATATGATAACTGATTTTCAATAAAGTTAATGAGAAAAAATGAGGACAATAGAAAAATAGTAAAAAAAAAAGGTGTAGAATTTCACTAAACTAAATAATAAAAACTTGACAATGGTTGCTACAGTGAATATTATTGTGCTCAAGTTACTTGCTCAAATTACCAAATATGAGTATGCAAAATAGGTAAAAGGTATATAAAAATTAAAAAGGAGAAAAAATAATTTAAGTGTTAACTGCTTCTTTCAAGAGACCAGTAGAAATCAGCAGTACAATTATCCAAACAATCCTATTTTCACACACATAGAAATCGACATGTGGAATCATCACACTGTCTTGCTAGTGTAAGGACCTGAAAAGTGAACAAAATCTGAAAGGTAAAATTGATACTATGAAGGGGAAGGAAACTGTTCACAGGGATGGAAGAACTGGGAGGAGAGAAAGAAAGATTTTATAGAAATTTCTATCTGATTTCTTCCTGAGAAATTATCTCAAATATTATTATGAAATTAATTTCTACCAAAGTAATAAAATATGAATGATGGAAGCTTGTTATGTTATTAACTGTCATGAGATGGAAATAACTTTCCAAAGTAAATACTCAAATAATGTCTTTAGTTTACTTTAACAGACTATGCTCAAAATAAGCTAGAACAGCGAAGTTTAGAATGAATGCAGCCTTTACCATGTACTTAGCTGTTTTTACCCATTATTCAAGTACATGTACCACATTTTTTGTTGTACAACCATCCTAAATTATACTATATTTTGAATAATTTATTGGCTTATTAATTTTCTTAGTGCAGTTTATCAGTCAGTGCAAAATATGTAGTTGATTATGTCTCAGTGAGAGCCAGTTGGACCTCAGTCAGTTTTCAGACTCTCTTGGCATCCATATCTTTGAGTAATGTCCTCCCAAACTGTTGAAGGTTCATTAGTGTGACAATAAAAATGTAGAAACAATGGTTTGAAACTTCACTATTAGATTACGAAACCAAATTCAGCTTCTGTTGCTTCCTCTGTAGTGTATTATTTTTTCTCGGTTTGCTTTCCCTGGGAAGCCGGGTACCATAATCTCTGAACACGAAGATGTCCAGGTGAAGAGACTCACACAATGAGTAACTAGGAACTTCCAATTAAAATGCATCAAGGAACTGAGGATTCCCAGGCACAGTCATGTGTAGGGGGCTTACTGCTAGTAGATCTTCCAATCCCAGTCCAATTTCAGGTGATGTAGCCCAAGGGACAGACTAAATGTGAACCTCTCAGATAGTGTCAATTAAGAACATTTAGGTAAGGGACTCTGGGTTTTCTGACCACTGGAATCTTTGACTTAGGAAGAGACTATAGTTTTATGCTACTGCTGATAGATAACTAAAATAGTCACTATATTTACAGACACTGCAATTTCATCTTAATGGGGATGATGTAAACAAGAAAAAGAATTTCAAAAGATGCAAGAAAGGTTTAATCGGAGTCCTATTATTTTAATTTTAGTGCTCACTACTTGATTTATTGTAGTTAAATATATTTCAAAGATATTAGAAAAAATAAGACAAAAATGTTTGCTGACTAAATGATTTGCCATCTAAAATTGTTTGATCAGTTGACTACCACATAGCTCTTGATGGTACCAAGCCAACCAACAGCAATTCCACAGAACCACAGTTTTCATTCTCACCACAATTCCTGCAGATTGGAAAACCCACTCAACATAATGTCTGTAACATGACTCAATGGCAAGACAGACTTCCCATTTTCCTATTTCTTTATCCTATTATTTTAATACCAGTTCTACTTTGGTTACCCTCATTAATTATAAATACTACCCTACCATATGCTGGGGTTAGATGGGCTATATAATTTTTTATATTCTGTCGATTTATCATTGTTAATTGTTCAAGATTTTGGGTATGATAATACAATTCAGACTCATATATCTATTTGTCATAAAGATCTTTCATGTAAACATGAAACCATTTCCTATGGATTTTCTTACTAATATTTACATTTATTAAATCTATGTCCTAAGACTTTCTTCAAAAGCTAGCAAACATAGGTGGAAAATGCCATGTTGAGCAACAGAAATTGGATAAAACGGTTTTATTCTAACCAGTTTATTGAGTACAATTATGAATATCTGGTCAAATAACAAGCTGATAATCTAAGATACATGTTCTGGTATACTGAATAACTGCTGGTGAAACTGAGAACCATTTTCAAATTTCCTCATCCTCTCTTGCATGAATATATTTGCTGAACTTGCATTCCTATAAACCCATAGGCTTAGAAGTTACCTTTAGAAAAGCATATAAATTTGTAGTGATTTATTATGACTACTTATCTTTATATTCCATAAAAAGTACAGTACATATTGATTTATCAAAAGCTTTCCCTGTAAAAAGCCTAATTATACTATAGAAGATTTTAAGTTGTGTGGAAAAGAAGAGAGGAAATTTTTTTCAACATCTTCACTGGCTACTTAAAGCATTCAAAGATAGGCTATAATGTATCCCTCAAAGTCAAAAATTCATTTGTTTGCAAGTTTTGTACCTTAGAGACTTAGATCTGAATCCTATTTTCCCTCTTGCAACCTTAAAGCATATAATGTTGATTCATTATTTTCTGACATTTGGCTTCCTAGTGAGCAGGTGGAATTCTAAAGTGGCATAGAAAAGCAATTTCTGATGGTGTTTTGAGCACATAAGAGACAATTTGTTTCTTTCAGTGATGCATCTGAATGCAGAATTTCAGGTCTGAAACACAGAATTGAAGATTTCACTGTAAATTCTTGTACCCTTACCGCTTGAGTAGGTTTTGATAATTTTTAAATATCTGGTCAGTGTTCATGAAAAGTGTTGCTGTATGGTTTAGGAAATATTTATAAATAATTCTGGTGGCAGATTCAATGTTTTGGAAGGTACTACTCTTACCAGAAAGCATGTTTATTATGTTATAATGAAAATGCTGAATTTATTTCATAAACTTCTCCAGATGTCATAAAAAGGAATATGAATATAAGGCAAATAACATTTAATTAAATATCCAAATAAATATATTCTATTTATCATCACTCATAAAAAAACAAAAAATAAGCCAAAGATGAAATGTACTTGAAATACCACACTTGTTGTTATTGGTATTATTATGGATTTAATTAGAGCTCACTCAGCTATCTAGAAAAACATGACTCTTTTATATTTCACCACTTACTCTTGATGAAAACTTTCATGGAATTAATGGTCAATTTCTGAACGTACATTTTTGCTTGTCAATTTTGCAAACGATTTTGATAGAAATAATACATTATAGCTATGGTTATAGTATCACTGTTTTGTAAACTGTTATTTTCATATTTGTGATCAAAAGTTGTACCAGTACCAATTGTACAAATGTCCCTCACATTTTTATAAACACCACAATATAACAGTGAATCATATAATACTTCGATTGGACGAGGCATTATCGGTAATCTAGGAATGATTTAAAATGAAAATGAGATTTTCATGAATAATTTATGTATATTTTTGAAATGTTTATTAAATAAGTGATTATTCACTAAAAATTACTAGATATGCTTTGAATTGTACTATAATTTATTGGCAATAAAATGTATTTGTAAGTTCTTCATCTGTAAGATCACCAAATTATTTGTGATCAAAAGTTGTACCAGTACCAATTGTACAAATATCCCTCACATTTTTATAAACACCACAATATAACAGTGAATCATATAATACTTCGATTGGATGAGGCATTATCGGTAATCTAGGAATGATTTAAAATGTATGGGAGGGGCTGGATAGATAGCTTAATGTTCTAAGTGCCTTCCTGGCAAGTACAAGAACGTAAGTTTGATCCCCAGTACTATATGCTGTGTGGAATCTGGAACCCCAGGAGTGCTGTGCCAGTCACCAAAACTGGGTGTGGGGGTGCATGCCAGCTTTGGGGAGCCTGAAACAGGAGGATCACTGAGTCCAAGCTGCATACCTTGCACCAAATAAATAAATAAATAAATTTTAAAAATAAAATATAAATATAAAATATATGAGAGGACTGCATATTATATACAAATACTATTCCACGTCATTCAAAGAATTTTAATATATTTTCCCCTGGAGTACTAAGGGAAAAAGAAATGTATGAGCATTTGTTTCAAAATATTTTCAGAAATATGATTTGTCATTTTCAATCATATGTTAAGAATGGATTTGCATAAGCAGAATGCAGCTCTTCTGAATTTATTTAAACATGGAAAGTTTTCATACAATATGAAGTTCTATCACATTAGTAATGTAAATTGCCTGGAATGTGGTTCAAAAGTCAAGCTACTGACTATCAATTATGTAGCAGCACTATCACAAAAGTAAAAAAAAAATTCCATCATCTCCACAGTAATGCATTGACTATTAT
>PVJA010001316.1:116587-130713 GCA_004027025.1 Myocastor coypus
AGGCTGGCCTTGAGCTCACTTTTGTAGCCCAGGCTGGTCTCGAACTCGCACCGATCCTCCTGCCTCAGCCTCCCGAGTGCTAGGATTACAGGCGTGTGCCACCACACCCGGCATCCCCTTCTCTTCTGCTCCCTACCTTCTCTATTTTTGGCCAAAAGTTTACATAAGTATTCTCCCCCACACAAAGATTACTGGAGTCTCACCCTCCATAGGCAAGTTACTTGTAAACCAAAACCACATCAGGTTGTCAACTATTACTAGAAGTGGTTGTTATTTCTTCAGTTAATTTTTATATTAGGTACATGACAAGAAGAATATAGATGTTCAAATGAGGTAACTAAAGAAAAAGTGAGTGAATGGACTCTTTACAAATGCATTGTCCGAGTTAAAGGAAACCAAGAAGGACTATTGAAGTTCTTTGGGGTTAGCAATGATAGGAGGGCCCACCAATCCTAGCCCTGAAGAAAACTGGAGGAGTTGTTAACATGAAGTGAGCTACA
The DNA here is from genome assembly GCA_004027025.1 of Myocastor coypus. Classification (NCBI taxonomy): domain Eukaryota; kingdom Metazoa; phylum Chordata; class Mammalia; order Rodentia; family Myocastoridae; genus Myocastor; species Myocastor coypus. Next base: position 117,088 of record PVJA010001316.1, read on the forward strand.
GTTGCATGGAAATAGAGAGCTGCCTAAATCCCACCAGTGAGAAGCCAGGGAAATGAAGGCCTTCATGTCCTGCTGATGATTTGTATTGGAAGTCAGAAATCAGGGATCTCTATGCATGATATGTACAGAGGTCAGCTTCATAGAGCAGAGAGAAAGTTTAGGGGTGAGTCTGCAGCAGCAGACTGGGAATAACCAGCACAATTCTCCACTTTCTTAAGTTTCACAAATTTTTGTTTTGTGTCTTCCTTCCTTACTAAAAGCACTGTAATGAAGCTACAATTGCATATCCGTCACATTTGCGCTGTAATGAAATGATTTATAACTTTTCAATTTAGAATGAATAATGTTTCTTTAAATTTTTGACTAATTAAAGAGATTCTATTTTACCTTATATATCGTGCATATTTAAATTTTGAAATTTTATTAGAGTAAAGAAAATTTGCCATTGCTGCACTCTTAGTCCTGCCCTTAGCTTTGCACACACTCATTTCATCTTTCCTTCTCCTTCAGTAAATAGCTCTGCAAAAGTCCTCTTTCATGAATGTCTGTATGAGGTTTAATAAAAAATATAGTAATTGCTGCTACCAAGTACCATCCATTGGAAAAGCAGGCTCATAAAAACGTGTTGGGGGGCCTGGCAGGATGGCTCAGTGGTCTAAAGCGCCTGCTTGGAAAAGCTTGGGCGGCTTCAGGGACCGCGGATCAATTCCCGGCAACACATGCTGCGCCGGCCCTGCCCTCGGGGCGGGCTGAGTCTGCCATAAAAATGATTGAATAAACAAATAAAGATTCTGAAACAAGAAAAAAAAAATAAAATTAAATTAAATAAAATTCTAAAAAAAAAAAAAAGTTAAAAACGTGTTGGGTCTTCATTTGTGGAATTCATCAGATCAAAGTGTTACTTCCTGAAGCCGAAATAATCAGGAAAGGCAAACTTTTTTAAGTGATCCAGAATATTTAAGCCACTACAACTTTAACACCACAAAAGCGACTTCCAGAACTACTTCAGAGAGTGGCAGCAGTAATAGGATTCAAAGCAAAGGGGAACATTTTTGAGGGAAATTAATACTAATGTGTCTTTCATTATAATTAAAATATATTAAAACATTCACTGAAACTTTTAGCCGTATGTCATATAAGAATCAATAACGAGGGCCAGTGAGAGATAGCTCAGCAGACTAAATACCTGCATTCGCAAGCATAGGTACCAGGGTTCAATACCCACTCCCACATGCAATGCTAGCCCTGCCCTTGTGGCATGCTAAGCTGGTGACTGAGTCTGGGCATGGTGGTGTATACTTGTAATCCCAGCACTGGGGAGGCTCAAAACAGGAGGATCACTACCAGTCTGAGTTGTGTAGTGTGACCCAGTACCCAATATATAAATGAAAAAGGAAAGAATGAAAGAAAGAAAGAAAGAAAGAAAGAAAGAAAGAAAGAAAGAAAGAAAGGAAGGAAGGAAGGAAGGAAGGAAGGAAGGAAAGGACAGCTATATAGTTGGTTTAATCAGCAAGATGTCTTTGAAACCTAGTACCTCCAGAATTTCTGAAAATAGGGTAGAAAGATTTCTTTGGTCAGATAGGAGCAAAACTTGCAAAACTAATGAAATCTTTTCTACTTGCTTTCATGATGGTCCATGGTAGCTTTATGTTTCAGAATATTTTATTTTCCTTTTACACCTTCTCAATTTGTAGGAATAATTTCTCCTTATTAAAAATTTAATGATTAGCCGGGCGTGGTGGCTCACGCCTGTAATCCCAGCACTTGGGAGGCTGAGGCAGGAGGATTGGTGCGAGTTCAAGACCAGCCTGGGCTACAAAAGTGAGTTGCAGGACCAGCCTCAACTGCATAGCGAGACCCTGTCTCAAAAAGACAAAGACATAAATAAATAAATAAAAATAAAAAATAAAAATAAAAAAAATAAAAATTTAATGATTGTAATATTTACTAGTTGATTTGAAGATTTACCAATGAGGTACAGTAGGGTTATAACAGAGCTAGCTGAAATCCCGTGGTAAATTCCAGTGAAATGTTTTTGTTTCTCCTTTTCCATTGAAATGTTCTCATATAAACCATACAAAGTAAGTATTCAATTCTCCAGAAGTTTAAGTGCCCTAACTCACACCAAGTTCAACTGCTAACTCTTAAGAAGTGTTCTGAGAATGTGTCCCCCAGCATACTCTGAGCATAGCTCAGTAGAATGATTGCTTGCCTGGCAAGCACAAGGTCCTGAGTGCAATCCCTGGTACTGAAAAACAAACAAACAAATAAATAAATAAATAAATAGAAAGTTGCTGAGCTTGAAACCTTAGTACATGCACACGCACTGCAAACCACTTTTAGTGAATCAACTATGTTAGTTTAGCTTTGAACATTTATTGTTATTATTATTATTTTTATTCAGAGGAATTCTAAGTAGTGAATAGTATTGATTACAGAACTCTCAGCAGATGCTTCCCGTCCTTTATTTGTCTAGTGGGCCAGACAGGCTTATGCCTCCACACATTATCAGTAATAACCAATATGTAAAATAAAATATGTATAATTTATCATTAATAAAAATCAAGGGAAAATTATGGATTAATATCAGTTTTGATTTTATTTTCTGTTTTTGTTTTGAAGATCTGTAGAATGAACTCAGAGCCTTACCCATGTGAGGATGTTAAACACATGCCCAAATGTCACTGAGTGACATGTCTAGTAACATTTTTAATTAATTTATTTATTGTTAGTGTTGAGATAGGGTGCATTGCACATGTCGGAATTGAACTCTCCCTCCTCTTGCCTCAGCCTCCTGAGTTACTTGTGCTACAGGATGCAGTGCCACATTGGAAAAATCTAACACCCTAGTTTCATAAGACTTCATGAAGTGGCCCTGCGTCCTTTGAATAAATACAAACCATAGCTGTTTGCCTCCTCTCAGACATGTGCAGTGCTTTCAGTTAACAACTATCAACCATGGTATGAACATATCAATTGAACAATTCTAAAAATCAGTACTCCATAACTTTCACATGGCAGTGCTCTGAGCAGCGTGCTGGAGTCTTGTACTGGCCCACCCCGTCCCACCCAGGACACACCCCGTCCCCTTGTGTAGCAGATCCAGGCTGCACCCACAACTTGCTGGCCAGTTAGCAACCCTTTCGAGGATGAGTTTCGCATTTCATGGCAGGCACTGCAGTGCCTGTGTTCAGGCAAACACTGCGTGCAGCGTAAGGCCGCAGCACAGAGCCTCCACCACCCACTTCCTTCATCTGTCCCCGGCATTGGATCATCTCACAGTGTCGCCCAGCAAGCATGAGGACAGAGTGAAAAGGAACCGGAAGAGATCATTTTCTCACGTTTCTACTGTAGTATATTTTAGCTGCTTTAATTTTTGCTAGTTACCACTACTAATATATTTCTAACTCAGAAATTTAACTTTGTCATAGTTATAAATACATAGAATAAAGCATAATATGCACACAGGTTGATCCCATCAGTACATTCTGGGATACACTGAAAATACTGGGATGTATCCCCTGAAGATATTAGAAAACAACTGCATATATAGAACACTAAGATTAAAATATTTGCTTATAAGTACCCCAAGTATTGCTCTACATCTATAAGATTCTGTACTGTATTTGGGTAAAACTGTTTCTAAAAGTTTCTGTAACTAGTTTTCTTTTTACTTGGTATAATTTAATGTTAACACAACTATCGGAAATAATTCTGGAAAGACAGAGCCCAAGCTTCTTCTTTGTTCTTCAATTGATTTGTCCAGGGACATAACCAGATATGACCCTAGGCAGTATGAGCAGAATACAGCAGACTTGCTGTGTGCTGGCCCTTCCAGCATTCTCCTGGGAGCTCTTTAAGTGTGTGCAGTGTCACAAATGTTCAATGCACAAGCAAGCTGGGCGTGGAATGGCCGAGTAAGTTTGCTCTGTGAGTAGGAAGACTAAGCCCAGGTCTCTCCCCAGGTGCGCACCCAGCACGGGCTGCCGGCTGCATCAGCTTGCCTTTCCTAATATTATAGCTTCATGGAAAAGAATTTAAGGGTATTTTCTAGAGGGATGAAACAAAGTTTTAAACCAACTGTCCCAATATTTTGCTATTAATATATTATGTTTTATTTCATGTCCATTGGCTCTGAATTTTTTTAAGTGAAGATAAAAGATATAAGGACAGAAAAATGAGTTGTGGTGATAATAACACAACTCTGAGCCCAGTTTCGAAATATTCATATCCCATAGGCAGACCGCTATAATGGTAACAGAGGGAGATATATTACTTGCAACTATCGTTTTGTTGTATAATAGAAAGTCACTCTGGCTTTTATTTGCTCATTAGTTTTACAAAAATATACTGATATAATATTTGAATACTTGAATACTGGTAAATTAAAACAAATGTATAATTAACGATTTTTTATGAATACAGAATATTCTGATATACCTACAAACTAATTTTAGATAATTTCTATGGCCCTCACAATAATTCTTAGGCCTCTTTTTAGAGTTAATTTCTACTCTCAATCAAATCTCTTGATAATTTCTTACATTTTTTCTGTCTCTAGTAATTTGTATCTTTTGGATAATTCTTATAAATAGGACCTTTTGTCTCTAGCTTGACTCATATTCTTTGGGGTTCATTCTTGTTCAAGTATATGTAAATATTTCTTTAGATTTTAATTGATTTGAGTGGATAGCTCCGATAAGCATGCAGACATGTTACAATTCTCCTGGTCTGAAGACTCTATGAACAATAGCCCATCTCTTGATGTCACATTGTGTTCAACTGCTATTGTACTCTTCATAAAACTCCTCAAAGATATCTATTACCATATATATTTCCATTTTTTTTTCTTTTATTTTTTGCCTTAGAAAACTTCTAACAAGGAAGTTCTTGCCACTTGGGCAAGAAATTACTACTTTCACAGCCTACAGTGAATAAAATTTCAAATTTCATTTTATTTTATTTCAGTGTGTTAATACAGTGACTAAAAACAGTTTCCTTTTCAAATGTAAATTTGATCACTTCCCACTCCTGTTCCGTGACCCTTCTTTCTGAGTCACTATTTCTTTATTATTATTATTATTATTATTATTATTATTATTATTATTATTACTATCATTATTATTGCTGGCTCAGCCTGCCCTGGAGGAGGGGGTGCCAGTGGAGCATGTGGTCGTAGGATTGAACCTCGGTCCCTGTGGTTGCCTAATAAGCCAACATTTCTATTTCAGAAGACATGTCAGAGCCCTCACATCCCCTCCCTTATGTGAGTTTATGTTATCATTGGCTTCTCTTGTTTTGCTTCGAATTATTAGTTGCTTAATGAGTATGTTAGTATCTCAGTTACTATTTTCTCATTGCTGGGACAAATACTCAACACCAAAATGAAGGAAAGAAAGTTTTATTTAGCTCACAGTTATTGGAGGTTTCAGCCCATACTCAGCTGGATCCAGGACAGAATAGCACATGGCAGAGAGTATCCTTTCATGGAGGCAGCAAGAGCAGAGGGAGGAATAAGAGCAGCAATGGCTAGAGATAAAGTCTTTCCTCTTATATTAGTATCAGGCTATCTGCCTCATGCTGGGTGGGGCAAACACACCCATAATCCCAGAAGTATTCAGACCCATAATTCCAGCTTTGGATCACCCAGAATCACAGTGGATCATGAGTTAATCACAAACTCTAGAAGTCTGTCCCGTGACTTCATGGGGTGTTGAGGAGGCACTGAGAGATAAATCATAACAACTAGGAATAAATTAATAAAGATTTTTTATTCTATTTTGAGAAAAACAAAAGAAATAAGGATCCGCTGGGCAGATGCTACTGGTGTCTAAGGCCTCCTTAGCTATTTCTCCTTTGGTGGAAGCCATCATGTCTGACTATGTAAGTAGCTAAGGCTAATGGCAAAGGAGTCCCCTAAGAGCAAGCAAGTACCTACTTGACCTTAGTTTCTGCTCCCTTCTTCCCCCAATCCTCTGCCTTCAACAGAATATGTTTAATGTAGCCCAAAGGAGGATGAGTCCTAGAGAGCAGAACCAGTTCAACTCAAAAGCCCTAGGAAAGACCAGAGCCTTGATAAGATCTGTCATCACTTGTGAACCAAGTTAAGTCCAGCTCAGATAAAAGCTTACCATTCAACACACAGATTGAAAATCAAACATAAATATTGTTACATATCCCTGAGTATTTGTAGTTGTTTACAGGGTTTTCACGGCAATACGTAACTGAAAAATAGTGATGCTTTTAAGGCAGTAGTGAGACATTAGTAGGCTGGAGGCACAATGTGGGTTCTGAACCAGCATGTTTTGCTAGTTATAGATGAAAGGAAAGACAAACTCCTGGGTCTATAACCTATTTATAACCATTCATTAGGTTCAAGTCTGGAGACATGGAGTGCTATTTGCAGAAGCAGCCCCAAGATCATCAGCTTTATTAATGCCCTAATATACATTTTTGTCTTTATTGGTACATGTTTGCAATACAGAATGATTGAAGCCCTTAGAGGTACTTAGGACACCTACATCACATGTCTTAATTCTATCATTATCCCTCTATTTCCATCTCTTGGTCACCTTCCATTTTCCAAAAGATCAACCTCACCATTTCCTACAGTTTATATATCATTTTCCTCTTTATTTATATTTCGGGTCTTGCACACCTTAAGTTTCTTACATCATTAAGGTGGTAGAGTGACCACCTAAAAAGAATGAAGAAAAGCATCTTGTAATCCTAAACCAACCTCTAAGAAGAATGTTACTAAGTATCATAATCATTACAGTTATCTAAAACTCAGGAGTAAATTTTGTGCCTAGAATGACAACCATACTCACCTTCCCTACCTTCTTGCTTAAAGGTCTAAATTTCTCTATATCTGCTTTACAAAGACTCTACCTGCATGTCTACCTGGCTGCCTGTGTGTCCTGAATGAATTCTTTCTTAAAAGGCACACAAGACAGAGGAGGCAGATGGTGGTTCCCTGTTGGCATAGGAACTGGATTTCCCAGTGATAATTTCATAGGGGAATCCTGGGATGAAAGTGAGTATGCCAAGTACATAGCTCTGATGCAAGGAATGATGCTGTCTCGATAAAAAGAATTTAAAGAACAGCTGTGAAATATAAGTCGAAATAAAAAGCACAGTATATTTAGGACAGTTTGCAACAACAAATATGAGGCATTATAAACAAAACTCTTAACAGATAATGAGACTATAAACTTCAGTTGAAGCCTTGCTTTTAAAATCCGGAATGTACTTATCCAGATCGCAAATACCTTAATGCAATAATGGAGATTAAAATGGTCAATATAATTACAATACATAGGCAATCTCTTTACTAGATACAGAATACACATCTATGCTGAGAAGCAAAGCACAAACCTGTGTCTTACTTGATTAACCTTTCTCACATGGAAACAAATAAACTTTCAAACTAATCAAGTACATCTCTGTTGAGCAAAACAGATTCTTCATTTCTGATGAATATTTGGCTAATGGATGACAGAGAATTTTTATTTTTGATCTAAACCAACATATTGGGCCGGTGAGATGGTTCAGCGGTCTAAAGCTCTTGCATAGGAAAGCTTAGGCAAATGCAGGGACTGCAGTTTGATCCTCGGCACCACATACTGCATCAGCCCCACCCTCCCACGGCAGGCTGAGCTGGCCATAAAAAATTAAATAAATAATAAAATACCCAACATGTTGTCTAAATTAGAAAAGATAACATTAGTGTAGTCTGAGCCATGATAAGTGAGATGGGAGATACACAATGAAGAAAGACAAACACCATAGTCATCCAACTCCCTTTGAATTACGGCTGCACTGCAATTCTTTTTGGTCCATAAACTTTTTGGAAGGCTAAAACTCACCACTTATAACCTCAAGATCCTCAGTGTGGCAAATGATCATTGTCTTCATTTTCTATATGTCCGGCATTCTTGCACTGGCATATTTGTATTTTAGCATTGCAGTGTAGTTGGCTAACCTGCGAGATTTATTTACACATTGGTGTCAACGAAATGCTATCTGTCTCGCGAGATGGCTGTGGGAAGTTAATCACCAAGCATATCATTACATAGGATCTAACAATGCAAGGTGAAAGGTGCAGGATGGCTTCCGACCGCAGGCAGAGCTTACCACATGGGCTTGCTGCAGCCCCACACCCGCAGGAGAGCGTTTGGGAAAGACTTGAAATGGTAGGAAATGCCCTGCTTCATTGTGGGAGAATAAATTATTTTTAAGTACATTGTACTTCATGATTGTTAAAAACTTTACTCAAACTTATTATTTTCTTAGTGGATTAGTAAGTCTGCATTACTTATGAGTTTCTATCAGTTTGCTCAGTGGACCAATACACCAAAATGAATAATAGATATTATGGAACAGGAAGAAAACATTCAAAAGGGAATAAAAGAAAAATTATCACAAACAAATGACTAAGAATAAATGTAATCCAACTTGCACATAAGTGAACACAACTTAGAGGACAACTGAAAATTTACTCAGAAATTTCCTTACTTTTCCATAACAAAAAACACACTTTGGTTGTTTAAGAAGTGTTTTTTTATGAAATGAATTTGATAGTACGTGTTAATTACTAAAGTGATGTCAAAATTAATTTTTGGCTTTCTACATCATAAAACACAATCATCATTTAATAATAAAGCACAGTATGCTTATGTAAATTCTTGAAAGGATAATGCCTTGCAGAAAAAGATCTTACAAATAAAAAATGTCCACATTATAAAATCTTGTTTTCTAAAACCTTTACCAACCTTGTATCAGTGCTTTAAAATTTCTTCTAAAATTTTCATTTAAATACTTACTTTGAGAGTAATTACATAAACTCAGAAATATGTCTCTAACCCACCAAATTACATATTTATATATACTTATATATAAATATATGTAACATATATATTTCTATAGTTACATTAGGCCATACCATTATGTACAATATTTCCACTGACAGTGAAAGTTCTAGAGAGATAGTGTATATGCAAATTGAAACCAAAATTATATTCTAATGAGAGCACATAAAAAGAAATTTAATATTGCTATAACACAACCACGTGACTTAGTAAGGTCCTTTACATGCCCCATGCCCTACTATTGGATCAAGTATTCCATACAGTTGCTATGACATTTTGGGTTATTTTATTACAGAACATTTCCATAGCCTGTCTTTTTCATTAATGACATTGACATTTTGAAAGGACTCAGTTCTTGTGTTTGTTTACTTTTAATTGAAACTTTGTTCCCTGACTTTGCTTGTCTGATATTTTATCATGACTAAATTCAGTTTATGCATTCCTAACCAGAATATTTCAAAGAGAAGCTTGTCCTTTGGGGGAGGTACCTGCTGTCTAGCTGGTCCTAATTGGAGATGTTATTGTCTGCCTAAGTTGTCATGTAGGTAGTTTTTTTGTTTTCCTGAAAATACTAAGCAATGTATTAGGTGACAGATAAGTATACTAAGCAAATCTTTAAATGGTGGTGACAAAATGATGCCAACCTGATTTTTTTCCTTGTTAGTGACACTGTACAGAAATGATAATTTGTAGTCCTCACTTATTCTTTCCTTTCTTTCTGTCTCCCTGTCTTTGGCTGGTTCTCTATCTCTCCATCTCTGTTTCTCTCCTATCTTCATCTACTATTCATTATCAGTATAATAATAAACATGTGATCCTGTTTCTATAGCTATTTATAGCTCATTTTCTACCTAATGATTTTGTGTTCAACCTGGTGTAACCATTAATAAATATCTTCTTGAATAGATTAAGAAACACACAGCACATCATTAGTAAAGCGTGTACTTTTGAGTGTGTCTGTGGATGACTTACATGAAAGTCAACCCTTGGGGGAGGGAAACGACCCACCTTGCACATGAGTGTCACCAACCCACTGGCTTGCAGCTTGGATAGAATAAAGTAGAAAACAGAAATATGCTCATTAGGTAAAAGCAGCCTTTTTCCACTCTTCTTCAGCAAATCACCCTTTGTTTCCACTGACATTGGTCTGTATGTGCCCAGTTTGTACAGCCTTGCAGAGCAGATTCCACAGGTGGCTTCCAGAGCGTCCACCTTGGACTGGTGCCGTGTCATTGATCGATCCCTTTCATCCTTCAGTGTCCATCCCGGCTGAGCACCTGCTGAGTTCTTCACTTGGTCCCCTCCAGGGCCATTGCCAATTTCGGAATTTTTATCCTGCAAGTCTACTAACGGTTCCCCTCACATAACTGTACATATATATTTTCGTTAACTCTGTTCTGTGGAGTACTAACTCATTCATTTTCTTTCCTGAGTTTGGCCATAGGTCCCTCTGTGTCCATATGAAATATGGTCATCATTTTCTGGGCAATTCTTTTATTTCTGGTATAAAAATGCCTCATGATCATTTTATACTTAACCTTTCTGAGAACTAAAAACAGCATTTTTAAAAAAATTCTGGTTTTAGTTGTATAAAATATCAATAGAGACATTTGAATTGTCTTAGTCACATTTGCTGATTGCGACTAAGAATTAACAAATTTAATACAATAATACAGAGAACAAATGGTGGTATGTTAATATAAACTGTACACTGGCAGGCACTGGCATACACTGTTAAATGATTATTCTAAATAGGCAAATTTAGAACTGTTATAAGTAAAAAATCAGTAGATCTCAAATATAAGTATTTATTAATGAGCAAAGACACATGCATAAAGTAAGTACTTTTGAAATCATCTTGCAATTGGTTGCAATTAATAATAAAACTCATCTGAACATAAAATTGTATTTTATGGGATGAAATTATTCACATTATTAATTTTCAACAAGTTAAAGATTTATGAAATACTGTAAAAATAAAGATGGAAGTATTCAGGATGGGAAAGTTAGACAGGACATCCAGAAACGTATTTTTGTCCATCTCAAGCTTTTTCAAGCATATATATATATACTATATATGTGTGTATATATATATATACACACACATATATAATGCCTATGCGCCTGTACAATTATACATTTTTACTTTAGACATACAATGAAGGGGCTGGGGAGATAGCTCCATGGCACAAGTGCCTGCCTGGCAAATACAAGGTCATGAGTTCATACTCCAGTCCTGAAAAAGAAAGAAAGAAAGAGAGAGAGAGAGAGAGAGAGAGAGAGAGAGAGAGAGAGAGAGAGAACAAACAAACATACAATGAAGTTTAAAAGCTTTTAGAACTGTTAGGTTCTCAAACTGCAGAATAAGTGTTTGGGGTTCTCTGAATATCTCCTTTCAATTCCCATATTATAGTCAATCTTGAAATTCTCAGAAAAGAATCATAATATACAGATATTTACTGGTCTGTAAACTTACACATCACCCGTGCTGCCTTGAAATTTCTTTTGTCAAATTAATCGATCCACCATGCTTAATCAGCATGCTTAATGCCCAGGTAAAATCTCTGGGCATGAAGAAAATGAAGACAAACCTAGCAAGCTATCACACACATCATCTGTAGTCCAACAGCTAGTGCAGTCCTTCTGAGCATAAACCTTCCCCGTCTTCTGGTCTTCTGAGCTCTAACCAAAATCTTTCCTACAGAACAGCTGAAGTTGTTGCAATGCTCCTCTTGCAGGCAACATCTCCAAACCTTTATTTTTTTCCATAAAAAATTCCATAAGCTAGAGATTCACACAATCTGGTTTTGGTACAGCAATGGCTCCACTTTTCTGGTATCGGATTCTATTTCAGTCTTCTCTCATTGCTAGAACAAATAACCAACACCCAAAATTGGGAAAGGAAAGATTTATTTAGCTCACAGTTACAGAAAGTTTCAGTCTATACTAAGCTGGCTCCCACTCAGAGTGGCACATGATAGAAGACAGCCATACATAGTGTGGCAAAAAGCAAGACAGCGAAGGCAGTGGCAGCAGCTCAGGCAGCTAGCTAAACCATCTCCTTTTTTTTACATTGTAGTGAAAATTACCTGCTCCAGGACAGATTCAGCGCTCAAACCCACAATAATCAGTCACAGGCTCCAGAAGCTGTATGATGATTGCAGGAGCCTTTGGGGGTGTGGGGGACATGCATACAGAAGCTGTAATAGTCAGTAACTACTTTCATTGAGTTTTAGTATTCCTATAATTTTTTGCAAAATAATATTAGCAGACATATACATTCAATATCCTCTTTCATATGACCATCACATTAAATTTGAACGCCTGGACTTTATTTACTTAGTATTTCCTAAAGATTATTCTACACTGTTTCATCGATATATTTCTCATCCTTTTTGCAGTAGTATAGCCTTATTGCATGATTACATCATAACTTATGGAATAATTTCTTATACTTGGACATTTAGACAACACTGTTTTAAAATTACAAATAATTATGCCTTGAAGAACTTTGAGAGTTGACATTTATGCATTCATGAAGCATTTGTTAGGGCAAATAACTAAAAATTAAATAACTGGTCTCCAGGCTGAATAAGCACAACTTTATTTTTTGTTTAGTTTTAATTTTCAAAGACAGTACAAGATGGTATTAAAGAACTTCCTGTTCCAGCCTAGACCCAAATCGCACCGCTGGGAGCTGAGCCTGCGCGCCCACCGCGGGTAAGCCGCCTGAGCCCCTCTGCCCCGCCTCTGTGTTCCTGCGACTAACAACCTGTTCCAGCCCAGAACCAAACCGTACCGCTGGGAGCTGAGCCTGCGCGCCCGCCGCGGGCAAGCTCCCTGAGCCCCTCTGCCCCGCCTCTGCGTTCCCGCGACTAACTTCCTCTTCCAGCCCAGACCCAAACCGCACCGCTGAGAGCTGAGCCTGCGCGCCCGCATGGGTCAGGATCCTTGGCCTGCCTTCTCTCCCCCCCCCCCTTTTTTTTTGAACCCCTCCAGCCGAAGCTCCAGCACCGAACCCATCAAATAGCCCGTTTGGCAACCGATCTGGTCCACGAGCCTACCAGGACTACTCAATCCCAAAGCTCCACCTCCACCTACAGACCACATCCGCCAGGATTCACAAAAGCTAGCAGCCAGAGCCCCAACACAAGAGTCAGGAACCTCTGTAGAAGAACCAGCTTGGAGTCTCCACACCAAACGCCCATAGTCACAACATAACACAACCAAAGTGCAGAGGTCGCTTCCGTACAAAATGATAACAACAAGGAGTAGGAGGCAATCTCAGGACCCGTGCCCACCCAAACCAAATACAGAAGACACTATCATGGAAGAAAATGAGAATTATATAGATAAAACCTCTGAATTGGTAGCATCTGAGGCAGACACACAAGTGCAGAAACTTATAGAGCAACTGAGATCAGAGATAACATCTGAAGTAAAAAAAGAAATACATGAAGTAGAAAAACGGCTGGAGAAACGTACAGAGGACATCAGAGCAGAAATAATATCTAAAGTTGACAAAAACATGCCTAAATCAGTAGCATCCCAAGTAGAGGAACAACTACACAAAAGTAGAAAGGAGAACAGAACAGAAATAATCTCTGTATTAGAGAGAGAAAGAATAACCATAATGACAGACTTCAATACTATTAAAGAAGACATCGATAAAAAATTAGAGGAGAATAGAAAAATGATGGACTCCCTGACGGAGCAATATAGGAAAGACATAGATCGCATGAAACAGTTTCAAAGA
>PVJA010001317.1:0-20000 GCA_004027025.1 Myocastor coypus
CCCCCTCCCCCTTCTTCTTCTTCTTCTTCTCGGGGATTGAACTCAGGACCCTGTGCTTGCCAGGCAAGTACTTATTCCACTGAGCTATCTCCCTGGCCCCTGATATGCATTTCTAAAGCACTCTGGAAGCTAGGTTGATCACTGTCTCAATGCATAAAAAGTTAGAGTAAAAGAATTTTGCAAAGAAATATTTTTCTTTATTTTCCCATCTAAACAGAGAAAGAAAAGCCATGTGTAGGGAGAATGGGATTTCAGCATGATTCTATAAGATGTCCAAAACTATGCTAAGCGAAAATTTTAGGAGGAAGAGTGTTAAGGAATACCATCCTTTGCAGATCTACTCATCTCACTTCTACTCAAATTGTGGCATCGAATTACTCATATGCATTTATATTATATTATATTATATTATATTCTCACGCTATCAATAATTATTTCCATTATAATTTCTGGACATTTCCAAAGAAATAAAAATGCTCTAGAAAGAAATGCATTACTTTGGAGAAGTCTTTAAAGGACTTTTTCATACTTGAAACCAGTCTAAAGATTGTAGGTACTTGAATTCATCAAAATAAATAAACCACTTTAGTCCAATAGTCCATAATAGTAGTGGGTTAGCAGCATAACTGGCAATGCCAGAAATTGTTAACCTAAGCCTTTTGCCTCTCAGCATATTAATATGGCACTACTTTTTGTATCTCATGCTTATACATTTCTGCTGGATGGTTAAGATTAAGTTAAAGCGAAACCCATATAACTAAAAATGTAATTTTTGCATCTTACAAGGTCAGTCAAATTCTCTCTCTAACAGCAGTGGAACACCCATCTCTGACAAAACAAAATAAAAAGGGGGATATAAATAAAAGACCCTTTTACAGTGAAAAATATGTATATGTATATACAAAATAGTTAAGACAGATATACAACTACTTTCTCTTAGTTCAATGAGAAGAAAGATTTGTACTAATATTTTTTTCCAGAACCAGGGATTGAACTCAGGCCCTTGGGCTTGACAGGCAAGCAATTATTCTACTAAGCTGTCTCCCCCGTCCCTGTACTAGTGTTGTTTAGACAAGATATCATGTCTACATCTTGTCCTCTGAATAACTACTATGAAGGCAATAATATACAATGTATTAATTATTGTAACTGTCCTTACTAAACTGGTTTGAAACTCTTTCATTGCTATTGTTTCTAAAATTAATAAAAAAAAATTTTTAAAGGAAATGCACCACTTTGGAAAGATAAAGACTGCCCAGTTATTCTGAGTCATTGTCTTGCCCTCCATGGCTTGCCAGAAGGTGCTGCTTTGGCCTTAGATACTTGTAGACCAAGAGGAAGCCTGGTGCCATTAGCTGAAGCCTAAGGGGATCTCTGAAGGAGTTGTGTCCCATTGGCTCACAGTTCTGTTGTACACTGAGTACACTAATCAATGCTGAGATCAGCAAAACACAGCTACTGGTCTTCTGTGGCCAAATTTGCCAAAAGAACTTAACATCCAGCATGGGTTTCTTAGGAGACCCTCAAAGAACTAATGGCCTAAGATGTAAATATTATCTTACTAACTAATATTATCCACTTCTAAGCCTCTTTTCTCCATTTGTACTGCAGATGATTCCTCCAACCTCCTTAGCAGTGGTTTTAAGATTGTATAAGGAAAAAGTGTATACTGAAAATTGATCTAAGTATATCATAAAGTTGTAGTCAAGTGATTCCCTCTGTGAACTTTGCTTGAAATGAGAAGAAATTAAAAGAGCTTGCTTTCCTCTCACTTTATCTGAATTAACCAGAGGGATTTATTATTGTTAACATGTAATTTACTTTACCTGATTTACTTTGAAATAAAACTGTTTCTAAGAAGACTGCATTCTTCAATGCTATGCTATTGCTTAACACTGTAGAAATGACAGCACACCAACTTTAACAGCTTGTCTGTAGCCTAGAATAGTTTTGTCATGTTCTTCTATAAAACATGAGGACATTTTTGGAAAGCATAACAGACTGAATTTTTGTATAGAGGTGTGAGAAGAAAGAAAGGAAAGATATGAATGCTCATTTTTCTCCTTCAGAACATACAGCAGCTCATATCTGTGCCAAGAAATGAGAGCTTATGGATTTGGGATTGAAACCTGTTTTACTAAATTTTGTGAAGAGAATTTATTTTCTTTTTTGAGAGAGACCATAGATCCGGACTTCCCTGGTCAGAATAGGGAAATATTTCTTGGCCCTGCAGTCCATCATAAATATAATAGCATGAGAAGTATACACTTTTGCTTAGATTCAGACACATTCTACCACTTACTGGCATGAGCTCATGGTTTTAATGACATTAAAAGAATTTGAGTAATAACAAAATTTTACAACTGAAATAGCTAAACATTCAACATAACTAAAGTAAGTGTAACTAAAAGAAAAACTTCTAATGCAAAGTCCACCACTCATATTGCAAGACAAAGCTTTTTTAATACTTTTCAAAATGAGGGGTCTGGGAGATACCTCGGAGGCACAAGTGCCAGCCTACCAAGTGCAAGGTCCTGAGTGTAATCCCCAGTTCTGCAAAAAAATAAACAAATAAAATAAAAATACAATGAGAGCACAGAAGATACGGTTATTTACCATTTTCTTATAGTGATATTTTTCTGATATATGCTATTAAAAAAAAAAAAAAAAAAAACGGTAGAACCAGGGATTGAACTCAGGCCCTTGCACTTCCTAGGCAAGCACTTATTCTACTGAGCTATCTCCCCAGCTCAATATATATCTTAAATTATTTACTGTGATATGAGCAATGTGGTATTAACTATCACTATTATTAAAAATGGAAATGCCACATTGTGACAAACTGATCATTGAAAATAGAAAAAAAAAATTGTATGATTCCTTTCAGCCCAATGGATATGAATTAGTACTTTGCTTTTATAAGAAAGATAAGGTCTCAGGCTGGGGATATAGCTTGGCAGCCTAACACCTGCCTGGCAAGCACAAGATCCTGAGTTTAATCCCTGGCACTATATGCCATGCCAAGAGTGGTACTGCACACCTGTAATCCCAGAACTAGGGAGGACAAAACAGGAGGATCACTGAGTTTAAGCTGCGTAGGGTGATCCTGTCTCTAAATAAATAAACAAATAAAAAATCAAAAAGTAAAGGTTTCAGCTGGGCATGGTGGCACACACCTGTAACCCCAGCACTTGGGAGGCTGAGGCAGGAAGACTGGTGTGAGTTCGAGACCAGCCTGGGCTACAAAATTGAGCTCAAGGCCAGCCTGAACTGCATAGCAAGACCCTGTCTCAAAAAGACAAAAAAAAAAAAAAAAGATAAGGTTTCATTCTGTAGTTTAGGCTGTCCTTGAACTCACTATGTAGCGCAGGCTGGTCTCAAACTCACAGTAATCCTATTGCTCCAGCTTTACCAAGGCTGGGATCACAGGTATGTGCTACCACATCCAGCTTAGTACTTCACTTTTAAGAGTTTCTGAATAGTGAAAACAATAAAGCATGTGACTCTAGGATGGCAGTCTTTGAAACATGTTCTGCAGATCCATGAGTGTCCCAGGGTATCAAGAGTCAACATCATGCCGACAGCATAACCCGGTGTCATTTGCTTCTATCATGGCCCTTACCTCTGTAGAGAAGATGTAAAAGCAAAGGTGACAAAGCTCTGAGCGCCTTACTTTAACGAAGGACCTGGCTCCAGTCAACAACTACATAGACTTTCAGTTGCCTAAAAATAAATTTGGTTTTAATGAAGAATTTGAGAAGTAACAGAATTTAATAATGTTACTAAACATTGATCGTTCCGTCTTTTCAGCATTCTATGTGGGAGAACGGGCTGGCTACGTAAAGCACTTTCACTGCACCCTGAAGCACAATGGCTCTTTTCAAACGATGGCACATATGCCACTTTTGGAACCACTTACAGAAGTGCAGGGCAGCTTTTATGCTGTGCAGCATCACTGTTTACTCAAAAGAATGCTGGGCAGACCATTGTTAGGCAGATTTGCCATCAGACTGACGATTCCTTCAAAATGTAAGAAGTGAGCCAACAGTCTTAAGGAACTCAGTTGCCAGGCTCACTGCCAGTGATGAAATTCAAGTTTTCAATAAAATGTAGCATTCTGGAAGGCTTATGTGGGGAAACCACACCATGCATTTGATAACTTCTCAGTTTTCGAAAGCTTCTCCAATGAACTCAGTGCTTATTTGAATGAAAGGAACTTGTGGGCTATACAGTGAAATACAGCAACATATGGAAGAAAAGCATTAATTCAGTGAACCAAGAGTTTTACATGACTAATAAATCATGTTTCCAAACAAGTGTGGGTAAAAGAGCAAGAGACGGATGGATTGTTCAGAATCCCTAATGTTTATGAATCCATTTTCAGATTCTACACGACATCTAAACTTAAGTTACTTCTTATTTTGTTTTTTATCTAATGTCAAAGAGTGTTGCTAAAGCACTTCTATTTTCAATCCAGATAGAGGAATAAGATAGGATTCTTCAGGACTCTTAATAAAACTTTACAAGTACAGAGGGCTGGGGACATCATATCTCAGTGACAAAGAGATTGCCTAGCATGTATGAGCCAGGGGGTAACTTCATCAGTGGTACCTGTATCACACCCAGAATCTGACCAGAAATTTGAAATCCTCCTATAAAACAGAGAATTTAACGGAAAAGCATGTGATGTATATATGGAAATGGAAATTTCATGAGACAGATATCACTCCCCAAGTCTGAGAAATAAAAACAAGAGGCTGTTGAATTTATGAGCCTGAAAGAATCTCCCTGTGAAAATGGGAGCCCTGCCCCTGCAGGGCAGCTTCTGCTTGCCTTGTCAGGAGAGTCTCAGACAGCCAAGAGAGAGGCTGC
Organism: Myocastor coypus; assembly: GCA_004027025.1. Lineage (NCBI taxonomy): Eukaryota > Metazoa > Chordata > Mammalia > Rodentia > Myocastoridae > Myocastor > Myocastor coypus. Next base: position 4,873 of record PVJA010001317.1, read on the forward strand.
ACAGAGCCAGCATGCAGACTGTCTGGGGGAGACAAATTGGTGCTCAAATAAGCTGACCTCTGCAAAAGTGAGATAATCCTAGGGATTTCATGCTCATGCTGTCTTGGGGTTCAGAATATCCCCAGTAGAAATACAAGAGGGGAAACTGAAATGTGGTTAAGATGACACACATGGTAAACTCCCATAAAGGTCATCACAGAAACTAAATGGTTGAAACATCAGTAGGATTCCAACACCAGCAACTTCGAAATGCCTGCAATTCAAACTATCTATGTAATTTTGATTAATTGATAGAGAAGAAAAGCATCTGATGAGAGTTTATCAAAATATAAAATATAGAAGGGGACATGTCATAAGCAAGGCTGAATGCACACTATGACGCTACCCAAATTGTTTCTGGATCTTCCCCAAAGAGTTAAAGCCATCAAATCACAGTGATCACTGCATACCCAAATTCATAGCAGCACAATTCATGGTCGCTACATCTTGGAAGCACCTTGCACATCCACCAACAGATGAAGGGATAAAAAAATGTACTTTCATGCAACAGAGTAGTGCTCTGCCATAAAGAAAGATAAGCTTGTGGGAAATGGATGTGGCTTGAGACAATAATTTTAAGTGAGGTGAATCAGACATGCAAGCTTAAATGTCCCCTCTTACATGAGAAACCCAAAGTGTATCAGTACAGAACACAATAAAAGACAGATATCAAAAGTAGACAGATCTTTCTCAAATGTGCAAGATATCTCGAAAGGTGGAAAGAGGGAGGAAGGGAAGAAGGGAACAGCAATATAAGGGACTAAAATGTGATATGTACTCGCACCAACTTTACACAAGGAATGTAAATATTGTGTGATGCAAATGTACACACAAAAGGAATGGATCAAACAAGAGGGATGAGGGAAAGTGGGAAGGAAGAGAAAGGCGTGAAAGGAAAGGTATTAAGATGTATGCCACAGAGGGCTAAGGAGATAGCTCAGCAGCATAAGCATTTGCCTGGCAAATGCAAGGTCCTGAGTTCAATCCCCAGTTATGAATGAAAACATAAAAAAAGACAAATGAGGTATGAGCTGAGGAGATAGCTCAGCAGTCTAGGCACCTGCGCAGCAAGCTCAAGGACCCAGGTTCAATTCAAGTACTGCATGGTGGCCACCAAAGCCAGGTGTGGTGGCACATGACTGTAATCCCAGCACTAAAAAGGCTGAGACAAGAGGATCATTACAAACCGAACTACATAGTGAGACCATGTACCAAATACATACATACATGCATAAATAAATTTTTAAAAAGATGTATAACATGTATGCTCCAATTTCCCACAAGAAATGGAATCATTAGGTGCTACCAATATATGCTAAAACATTAATAGTTAAAAAGATCCAGAAAACAACAATAGTTTCATAAACATAACTTTATGCACAAGTTTAAATTATGACAAAAAGATATTTAAGAAATGGAAATTAACTACATACAGAAGACATTATATGAATAAACAACAGAAAAACCATTCTTCTTGTATTTTGTTACTGCCCTCTGTACCAACACATTACAATTCAATTTACCAAGTGGGGAGGACTTGTGCTTAAAAATGAACTAAACAATGAGGAGATTAAACAAGATTAATATCTAATTTAAGTAAATTTCCCTCTTTGGACCCACCTGAATTTCCTCCCAGAAATATGAAATCATGCACAGATGTTCACTATAGGACCAACATCTGGAAGTTTTGAAGCCGCAAGAAAGGATTGGTACATGTCAAACTAAGCAGGCATTTTCCTGGTCATCTAAGAATAAAAATGATGGAGTCCAGCAACCACAGCTCAATAAGTGTGATAAGGAGGTTTGCAATTTCAGATCTTACCAAATACTGTTGTGTTGGGGTAGAGCAGTTGTGTAGTGTACACAAGGTGCTAGGCTTCAGTCCCAGTACCATAAAAAATGTGAGGCCTGAATGCATGTTAAAGTAAAAGTTATGGTAAAATAACCTTATTAGGCTGGTGAGATAGCTCAGCGGACTAAGTGCCTGCTTGGGCAAGCACAGGGACTGCGATTCAATCCCAGATCCCCTACACCTTGCCGGCCCCACCCCCAGTCCCACTGAGCCAGCAACAGAGTCTGGGCGTGGTGGAGCACGCCTGTAATTTCCACACTGGAGAGGCTGAAAACAGGAGGTTCACCACAAGTCTGAGCTGCGTAGTGAGACCTTGTACCAAATACATTTTTAAAAAAAATTAAAAAGAAAATAAAAATGAAGCAAGCTCACTCAAAAAGGGATGTGGAAAATTTAATTTTAATTAAAAGAAGTGTGTGATAGAAACTCTTAACAACTGTTTCAAAATGAAGAACTATCTGTAATGCCAGGTAGATTTACTGCCATAATGAAATTGATGAGCTATCTGGGCCCATGTGCTACTGGCCAGCAATGTGAAGGAGAACAAGGAGGAAGTTTCATTAAGGGGTAGATGTGCTAGGAGGAATTGTAAGCTCACTGCATGTGGGAGCAGAAAGTTCTCCAATCTATGGGACGCTGGTGATACAACCAAGAGATGCAGTTTATCAATTTTCATATTTAGATTCTAGGATGTAGTAATCCAGGCTTGAAAATGTTTACTCTGAGGCCAGACAAATCAGTTGAACATGACAGATGATCACCTTGCAGCAAACAATAAAATGTACTTTCAGGTTATCTGAGTTTCTGACCTCAGAGGCGGGTGGAAGACAGCATTGACCACACAGCGTGCAGAGAGGCATCGGCAGCTAAACTTTACTCTGGAGAAGCCTAATAGGGGGCCCAGCAGGATGGCTCAGTGGTCTAAAGTGCCTGCTTAGAAAAGCTTGGGCAGCTGCAGGGACCGCCGTTCAATCCCCCGCACCACGTGCTGGGCCAGCCCTGTCCTCAGGGCAGGCTGTGGCCGGCCATAAAAATAAATAAACAAACAAATAAAAGTTCTGAAACAAGAATAAAATAAAATAAAATAAAAATAAAGAAGCCTAATAGAATGAAGAGGGAATAGAGAAATAATGGAAGTAAAGTGGAAGGAAGAATAATTTTAAAAACGTATTCTGAGTTTTCAGAGATAAACAAAGAACCCCAGGAACACATGCTGAGAGCACCCTAGGTGAGGACAGGATGGGCGCATGTTGGGACAACCGTCTCCTGGGACAGCAGCCGTGCCACAGGCCCTGCCCAGCTGAAGCAGAGGACCAAGCTCATGTGTTAGAACAGGATCTCTTCATCTGGTGGGAAGTAGACCAGCTTTTTTTGCTCAGTTCTCCAGCATTTCACCATTCGTTAGTTTCATAGAGTCAACAGTATCCTAGTAATAGCCAGCTGTGCAGACAGGAAGTTCGTACTACAAAGACCTGAACGGTTTACTTTCCTATTACGTCCAAGTAAAGTAGGAAAACTTGAGCTGAAATGTGTGGGTTACAGGAACTATAGAAACTCAGAAACATAGTTGTGTGGGACGAATAATTACAACTTCATAGTTACCCAAGTTAATTATAAATAGACAGATGGATGCAGCTCTAAAGGTAGTAAGATAAAAATTAAGATTAAATAATACAATCCTTAAAGTGGCAAAACAAATGAAACATGTTATATGGAGTGTCAATTATATTTTGTTAAAACAAAATTCTACTTGTGTCCTAAATAGCTGGCTTTTCCTATTCTAGTTCTCAACATCCTACCATAATAGACAATGAGAGAAGGCCAAGTTAAAACACTAACTTTATTAGAATTCTATACTACTCCTTTCACAAACAAAGGATTAGTGGAATGGTGAGTGTCTGGAATTTGTTAATTTCAACACAAATACATACTATGAATGCCCAGTCCATTCTGTGTTTATTAAACTTAACTCTAAATGCAAATTATGAGATATGAATTGCAGAGAATGCTATGCCTACATTGCAAATGTCTACATTTTTTTTTAATTATTATCTATGGCTTCTCAACGGAATGTGGCCCTGCTCCATCACAGGGTCCCTCATTTCCCACAAACAGTATTCTGGTTTCTTTGGATTCTGCATGCGCTTCTGCTCCTATCCCTATTCTAAGCATCATGAAATCCATTCTCATCATGGAGGGGAATATTCCCAAGTCTGAGCTGTGCTAGGGAGAAAAGGCACTCTCCAGAAGGGCAGTTCAGAGACTACCCGATAATTTTTGTATTACCCCACTGTCTTCCTTATAAACACTGCCTCAGTATTTTTCTTGAGTGTAATATTCCTCTACTTATCCCAGTGCCTTCCATTCTATGTACTGCATGATCATGAAAATAAAAGCAAAAAATAGATGTTTGGGATAAAAATTTAAATCCGTGTCATATTACTAGGTAATAGAGGCCTATACATCTAATATATCAGTTGACTACTAAGAATTCCATGTTTCATCAAAGTTTGACACTTGCTTTGGCTTAAAAAGTACTTATAGAAAATCCCACCAGACTTTGTGCTCAGCCATGAATAAAGACATCCCCTATCCCCTCACTAAGATTATGGCAGTTGCAGCAAGCTCAATGCCTTTCATGAGTTTGGTGAGAGATACAGAATTTAGATGTCCCATCCTTGTGAGCAAATATAACCCTTTTGCCTCAGTATTCTGCAGTGTTTTTTCATATAATAAGTGAAGTCAGTTAGCCACACAGAACCTCTGTGCAAATACTTTTTGAGTTGAATAGGGTGGGGAAGGCTGTTATGGCAACCAGAGTCATATTTCCAATGTAATGCCAATGAAGGAAAACACATTTTATACTGAAAGAATTGCTTTACAAGTAACCTCTTAATATACATTAATAGGCCCCATAAGTTGTGAGATAGATATATATAGATATAGATGATATAGATATATCTTTCAAAATTGCATGCACCACATTTTACAAATTGAATTTTATGTTCCTATGAGAATGAACCTGAGAGTATTTTTTTCTGTTTGAGTCTTACCAACATCAAAATCTTTCTCATAAAACTGGTTCCACGTGATCTGGGATGGAAAATAATAGGATATCAGATATTGTGTACATGTTGCTTTATTTTCCCAAATGTGTGTTGACTCATAGAAACAACTTTTACTTCTTCCTGAGACAGCCATGGGCCAAAAGCCAAGATATAAATAGTTTTGATTGATGCTTGACCAGGCACAGGGACAGCTACCTTCCGGCCCTGTGGGGAGGTGGCCAGGTGACCTATTGCTTCTGTACAACCAGCTATCTGACCCAAACCCTATCTGATTGCTGCAAAAGTGATGATTTGTCCATTTGGAATGGGAAAACTGGCAGAGATTTTTTTTTCCCAAAAAATTGTTTGCAGGACTCACTTTTCTGATCTCCCAAAGGGAAGCTACCTAAAGTACACACCTTTTCATGAAGCAATTTTATTTGCAGGGGTTTTGTTTTGTTTTGTTTTGTTTTGTTTTGTTTTGTTTTGTTTTTAGAATTGCTTTATTCAGTATTGAAGTTTGTTTCATAGGAAGACAGATGTATTTATGTCTTTGGATCAGTTGAAGAGGAAGCAACATGGTCTAAACATAGTCAACATAGTGAGACTAAAAAGAAAACATAACAATGTGATTTTCCTTAAAACTCACAGGTGAAGTCACAAAGCACAAATGTTGAAAAATCTTTCATAAACCAGCTATGACAACTGCTTAATAAATGATTTTCGCTGGGCTAGAGGAGGGCCTGCCTGAGTAACTCTCCTGACTGGCAACTCGCCTTGTGTGCAAAGGAAGTTCAACAATGTTATCTAAAACATACAAAGGGTATAAACTGATATAATGTTAAATCAACTGTATAAATATTCTTAAGATGTTATTTAAAACCAAATATTTTGCTTTGTCTGGAGCTATGAAATATGAAATTCTGTAGCTTAGCTGTTTCCTCTCAAATTGTTTAGCACTCAAATTTCTTTGATTTCCTGTTTTATTTCCTTCTAATGTAACTGCTAAAATATAAGTGTCATGCTAAAGAAGAAGAAAAATACATTCTGATCTTAATGTGCATTGCACTTGAGCCAAAATCAGGTATAGGTACATGCTGAAAACCAACGGGAGATTCCATCTCAGGAAGAACAGGGTGTTTTTTTTTTTTTTTCTTTTTCTTTTTTAAACTCTGAATTACTTATTATGATAAAGGATTCCTTTGGGGGAACTTGTCCTATCAATTTCCCAACCATGCTCATTGGACAATATTTTTTTTACTTTTTAAGGAGGGTACAAATTAGAATTAAAACAAAAAATTACAAGTGATATAGAATTTCACTTAACAGAGTAATACAAATTTCAGTGTTTGTTGTAATGTATACTGTTGTCTTTCAACAAGTGAATCATATTACCAGATAGACACATGTAAAATTGTAAGAAAGAAATGCATAAGAAATTAAAAAGAGAAAAAGTACAAATAATTGAAAAAAGGAGATGAAACAAAGCATTATCTGCTCCTTTCTACAGACCAGCAGAAATGCACAGTACAGTAGTCCAAACCACCCTGCTTTGGATGTATACATAGACATATCTCTTTCCCCCATTCCCTCTCCTGTCCTTCTCAACTCAGTAACTCTTTCCTTTTGAATAAGTTCATTCTCTTTTCCCAGTATGTACTGTACCTTTTAGATTCCACTTTTTAGAGTTCTCACATTCAAACAAGAGAAAGAGATCTCATGGTCATGATCGCATGATTGTATTAGTGTTCAGTAGAAATTCACTAGGAAATGAAAGACTCTAGTTTTTTATTTAAACCAGCAACTTTTAGGAGATTTGCATTACCCTTACAAAAAGGTAAGTGTAATTGAACTGTCTGTGGGAACTGTGAAATTTGCCTCTGTGCCTCTATCCACACACCATGGGGAGAGTTCGCTTACACCATGTGCCAAGCAGTGGGAACCTAGAAACACTGATCTCCCCATCCACAGACTGTTCATCCCACACACATCAAATCTTGGCCTACAGCTGAGATTTACAAGTAAACACAGCCATACAACACAACCCTTCCTGGGTCTTGAGCTTGTAGGCTTATGCTTTTGTTTTTACCTGAGAAATACAAGTAGATACCACATCTGGCCAGTGAGCAATCTTAAAACTGACACCTATGGTCAACAGAGTGGAGCTGGGATGCCTGCCTACTGTCACATAAACCGGTGGTGCTAAGATGAACTCTAGAGCAATACAGGGTAGTACAAAGGAGATTACTAAAATTCCAGACCTGGACACTAATCCCAGCCTTAATACTACATGAATTAGGAGAGATGCTCAGCTTCCCAGACACAGTTTATCAGTCTGGCTTTTAAAAGTGAGATCAAATTACTCTGAGGTCCTTTTTTATTTAAATATTCTACAAACTTCATGGTAGGACACTGCTCTCCTTCTTCATAACACACCTCTTTTCCTGAGTGCAGAAATTACATGCATGCACCACCATCATAAACTGGAAATAAGATATATGTGTTTTGTAGTAGTCGGCTTTGTATTGCTAATAGCACAATATCACAAACTGGGTAAATTACTTTTGAAATGGCTGACCAGATAGCTCAGCAGATTAAAGCATTTGCTTAGGCAGATGTAGGGACCAGGGTTTGATCCCCAATGTGCTGTGTTGGCCCCACCCCAGGGCACGCTGAGACTGCAATTGAGACTGGGTGTGGTGGCACACACCTGTATTCCCAGCTCTTGGGAGCCTGAAAACAGGCAGATCACTAGGTGTCCAACCTGTGTAGTGAGATCTTATAGACCCTGTACTAACTATGCACACACACAAAAAGTTACTTTTGAAAAACAGATCTATTTTGACTCAGTTCTGGAGTTACAAGGTTGAGGGGCCACATGTAGCCATGGTCTTCTTGTTGACAGTCCTAAACTAGCACATGGCTAGAGATATATGTGTACACAGTTGATTTTTCTTTTGTTATAGTCGCCAAGATTTAATCATGGAAGTGTAATCTGGAAGAGCCATACTAATCCTACACATCTGTCGAGGTCCCACGTCTCAACACCATAATCAGACAAATTCGCAGTTCCTCAAAACAAGGTTCAATTTCGACTCATAAAGGTTGGAAAGGCACCCAAACCATAGCAGTGTGTATGTGTGTACATATATGTATATATAAATGCACATGTGTACTCTATCTACAGAACTGATACATACAGCACCATTTCGTTATACTGGATTGACATATTAATACTCCTGAGATTGAAATGACTTTTCTGATCACTCAGCTAACTGGTAATAAATTTTCACATCAAAGATAATATTTAAAGTCTTCTTTTCTTCAGGGATTTTAGTATTAGCATTGCTTAGATTTTGGTATAAGCTGGAGTTTTATGCTTATTTGCCAGGTTAATTTGAACTTATGAATTGTACAATAATCTGTTTTTTCATCCCATTGTTAGGAGGCAGAAAGGAAAAAAAATACCTGTAAATACTTTGGTATGGGGGTGTTATATGTTGGACCTACAATGTCTGCCCAGTCTCGTGTTCAGAAGATGATTAGATCATGCTGGTGCTACACTTACCAGTCATTTCATCCATGCATTATCTCAGTAGTTCATGCACTGTTAGAAGTAGGGACAAGCCAGAGTTGAGTTACTGGAGGTAAGATCCAGAAGCCCCGGCTCCTCCCTTCACTGTCTGATTACTGCCTGCCATGTGGTGTGTAGCTATTCCTCCACTGAGCCCTTGCACCAGGCCATCTCCGTCTTGGAGCCCACTGACCAGGGACTGAACCCACTGAAAACAAGCCATAACAAACCTCTCCTCCTATACTTTGAGGGTGTTGGGTATTTTGTCCCAGTGATGGGTAAGGTGACTAATATAGGGGCCTCACGCATACTAGTTGAAGGCAATGATAATACTAGATCAATGGTATGCCCAGCACCACACCATTTATTGTCACATAAGGCAACAAAATACTTCCTTAATATTTTTTAATTGACTAAATAATTGATTAATGGAAAGACTGATTAATGGAGTTTCTAACCACCAATGTCATTCCAGCAATTCATGTCTCTTTTCTCTGATTTCTAGTGTACAATTTTAAATTTGAATTAGTGTCTGTCTAGCATGCATTCAGTAATAAATTTTAAAATAGGTGGTAGCAGGGTTATGGTGGGAAAAAAAAAATTGGTGGTAACATTTTAAGATAAGAAGGCAACTCCAATACAGACACAGAATCTACGCATTTAACCATACTATTAATTTTTAAACATTGTTCATGAAGTAAAATACATGTAGCTTCAAAAGCACCATTCTTCTTCTGTCCAATTATATCTACAACGCTTTTGATGCTCTTGACTCCCCCACTCTATTTAGGTTCATAGTTCTTTTTCACATAAAAAAAGGAAACAAGAAAGAAAAGAATAAAATTCCTAATTGTTGAATTTCCAAATTTCACTTTTGTTCACAATCAACTTCAGCTGGATTTTTAGTCACCGGGTAAACCCAAAAATAAATCTTAACTCTCAAGTATAGGTGCATTCAGAAAAAAAAAAACTGGAATTGAATGAAAAGTTTGTACACTTCCATATAATTGACCAAACCATAACAGTAAATAAAGGACTTTGATGACTACGCACAAGGAACAGTTCAAAGCATTACGACTTGCCACAATTATTGCCAAGATTTTCTTCTTATAATGACATTAGTTGGTTTTTAGGAGAAGATTTAAGGTTGTGCTTATTTGTTTGTTTTTGTTTCTCATTTGCCTTTTCAAAAATGTCCTCATGGTTACAGTTTGATAAATTGAGAGATGGTTTCCCATTTCCTACACCTCCCCTTACAGTCTTCTCATTCTCAATGGTAGATAAGGTTTTGACTACTATCAACTGAGTCAATAGAGGCAGAAACATTAATTCTGGGAAATGCAACAACATTACTGAGGAAAGAGAAAAAACATGTACCTATAGAGCATACAGCCAAAAAGATAGTATGATCATCCATGAACAAGAACTTATGCTTATATAATATTTGCATGGAAAACAAAACAGAGGAATAAATTGGTGGGAGGGTGGCATTTCACCTTTTCAATGAAATAATTGGTCTTTTGGGCACTTTCAGGCCCTGCTATGTCTTCCCATGGTTTCAGGACTGAGCCCCTGAACTGTCCCGAAGTGGTATTTTTCCACATTTGCCCCCTGCCATTCCCAGGAGCATTCAAGAGTACTCAGCAGACATTGAGTTGGTAGTTGTGTTGATGACAAAATTGTATCCAAGTGGAGCAAACTAAAAGGGAAAACATCTGTGCGGAACATAGAGCAATTTATTGGCAGCCTTAACGGGCCACGATGATAACTGAAATCTTCTGTCTGCTTCTGCGAGTCTAAACAGAGCACGAGGAAAGGAAACCGACCTTTGCCAGATTGAGATACAGCTTAAGCTTGTCATTTAGGTACAGGAGCTTTAAGAAGAAAAATAGCACTTACAAGTTTTGAGAAAGATATGACTAAGAGGCACATTACAAAAAAAAAAAAAAAAAGGAAAGAAAAAGATCAGAAACCTCAAATCAGTACCACTAGCATAAATCAAACTTAAATCCTTGATTTCTGCATACATTACTTTTTTTTTAATTTTGGTCTTTAAATTTTTTAAAATTACATTTATAATGTTGGTATATGTACATAATGTATCTGTTAAAAAGCCAATGCTTCATCCTATCAAATATATGTTCACTGAGGGGGGAGATAAAATGTGCCATGAAGATCTAAAATTAGCTACATGTACATAAAACTACCATAGGACAGGAAAGACAGGAAGGAGTTGAAATGTGGCTACAGAGAAAGCTAAGTTAAAAGTGAAGTGTATACCTGTTTTCAAAGCATTATACGGGACATTAAAAATAGATCATGGCAAGTGAAGTACTTGGGACTAATCTGACAAAGCAAATAAATAAACTAAACCCACTAACTGCCATTAGGCTGCTTCACTGTGCAACTGAGGACTTTCAATTTCACACACGTCAGCATAATGAAGAATAATTGCATTTTGACTCAGATATCACTAACCATATAGTTTATAGCTAATTTATTTAATGACTTTCAAATTGTTTCATGAAGGGTGATAAAAAGGAAAGTAGATATGCTACGCAACAGACACTTGAGTCGTGTATAATACCTGCATATCAAGTTCATAAAGTCTGACCTAACTTCTGTCAATAAAAATTCTACTTGAACTTTAGATTTGTGATTGTACGGACTATTATAGAATATCATTTGAAATTTCTAAAAGAGAAAACTATCTTATCTTTTTAGTCTTAAAAAAAAAAAAAACTCCAGGCAGTCCTTTTGATTACAGACTTTACAATTTTCCACTTGTTAGATAATGTCTTCCAACACACGACTGCATAAAGTCCAGATTCATGCCAGATCTATGACATCTAGTGTCTTTGAATAATTTATTCCTAGTTAATGATAACTTAGTTGATATAAAAAAGAAACCCTACTTGCCAACAAATGCTTGTCAGGAAGTAAGACTTCTTAGTATAAGGATTAGTGTTTGCTTAATACTGCTAGGTTTGCAGAGCAGTTTTCTAACATGCAGTATTTTATTTAAATCTCCCTGCTACCTGACCATATATCACCACTACTCTCCTCCCCCTGGACAGGGGAAAGTAAAGCCCAACAAAGTTACAGTCTTAGTACAGCAGCCAACCTTCTGCAGAACCCTGGTCCAACTCTGCATACTTTCCATGAGAGCCCAAAAGACAACCTGAACTGCAAAAATTGAAATAACTGAGCAGGTTTTGAGAGTGTCAATTATTTTCATCAAGTGAATATTCTAATATTCAAACAATTTTCAGTAATAGGTCTGGGTTAATAGCTTGAGAGTTTTCAAGAAGGCTGAAGACCAAAACACAAACATAAAAATAACAAAGCAGAGTATTCTGTTGGCAATTTTTGTTTGACCCAAGGGCTCTGTATTATCATGTGTTAGTATTTCCCAGGGCTGCCATAATAGAAGACAACTGACAGACTGATTGGGGGGGGAGGGGATGAAAAATTGTAATTTGTTGAAACTCAACTCAAAAAATATAAGATGCTGTAGTGTACACTATATTATACAAAGCACTGTTGCGTGCACATTAAAGTCAAGTAAGAGCTCCACATCCCTTTCCTTAGCCCTTCCACCCTGGGACCTTAGTACTTGCTTCACATGCAGTCACACAAGCTTAATTTGAGGAAAGGAGCCCCAGCATATTTTGATGGACTGATTAGCACCACATAAAGGTATGGTTTCATCTTTTTTCAGAAACAAAAACCCAATCAATCAACCAACTGGAGAGCTAATGGACTCAGCCAATACTGCTGACACAGATAGTATACATTCATGTAAATACACAGCCTATTCCACCCTAAACAACAATGTGGCTGGTTCTCCACCTCTGTTCATGTTAGCGATCAGCTGCACACTGACACAGAGATCTGAATGACAGAAACTTTTTTCCTCCTGATTCTGAATGGCAGAAGTCAAAGAGCCATCAGGGCTGACATCTTCTGAGCCCTCTTTTTTTGGCACATAGCTGCCCACCCTCCTGTGTCTTCCTCTCATTTCCCTCTGAGCATGTCTGTGTCCAAACTGCCTTTTATAAGGGCACACCTCATAAGGGCAAGATATGTTATCTAAACACTAACACAAAGCATTCCTTGCAAGGAACTAAGAGAAGCCAGCTGTATAATTACCTTCGCTGTTTTGAGTATACACATATTCGTTTTCTTTTTCCCTTTCCAAACTATGAGAATGCCACAATTCAGAAATATCATACAACTGATAAGCAGGTTCCACTCATTTACTATGTGCTACACACACATATACCAACCTCTGCCTTGATGAAACCTCCACCTATATGGACAGAACATGAAAAGTCTTAAAGTGTAATCTTAAGAAAAGTAAATCACTATGCATTCATTATCATGTGTGTAATCATGAAAGTTAAATTGTCACAACCTAACCTTTATGCAGAGAACTATGTACTGTAATTCAAAAGAAATTGCCCTTTAAATGGTTAAAATGCTTCCAATCTCATGCTTCATCAATTTCTGAGAAAACTAATTGACACGGAATGTTTTGTTAATAGGGCACCTCTATAATTTTATTAGTTAAAAAAAGTTTAAATGATCAAGAAAAGATAGTATGTAAAGTATATATTAAAAAAGGGATAACATGAATTCATGTGTCTGGGCCTGCATTAAGAAAAACATGTAAATATTACTATAGTCACCAAGGAAAATAGATGGCTTTAAATGCAAGATTGTATTTAAATTTAAATTGTCTTTATAGTTCTTTCTAAAAATTAGTTTTGAGGCCAGGGAGATAGCACAGGGGCATAAACACCTGCCTGGCAAGTGCAAGGTCCTGAATTCAATCCCAGATAGCAAAAATAAATAAATACTGGTTTCTAAAATATTCTCCTTCCTTGCAACAAATTTGAAGTGCACATTACCTACATGCACTATTATACAAGTGCTATTAAAAATTGATACTTACACTCTTTGCTCAAACATTTCTGGAAGTTTTATGTTTAATAATACATATTGAAGCTAAATGTTACATATTATAGACATCAGTTATCTGGCGAGGTAACAACAGATCAGTCCATGTTTTTTGCAGTATCATGAAATATATTCAAGCTAGAAGAGATGATAGTAATTTTCCACATAGTTCCCTGATTACAAGCATGTGTCACTATGTATATGTGTGCTTGTGAGATGTCTTCAGCTTTATTCTACATCTAATATATGCCACTGTGCTAGCTTTTTTTTTTTTTTTTTTTTTTTTTTTTTTTTTTTTTTTTTGTCCACAGTCAAACACAGACCAATATCTTTGGGAACAGTTTAACAATTACCTTTTTTTTATTTGAAATGATGCATCAGAACACACCAGCCTGAGAGACCCGATGTGGACTATGGCTTACCGACTATCTAACTTTCCACTCTTCATGTAACTAACAAAGGCATATAATGACCGCAATAAAACATCTTCTCTTTGAGATTGACTGCATAGTTTTTGCCTCCTATTACAAACAAACATCATCTAAAAGAACAACTGCTTCTTTTGGTGTGTATTTACAATCCATAGGCTTCCACATGACAAACTGGTTGTTGACAATAATTAGTTTATTTACGATAATTTTTTTTCAACTGCAGGTAACACCACCACAGTGAAAGGATGGCCTTCCATAAAATGAGAGGGAAGCAGAGCCACAACTTGACCAGCTACTTTTATAGAACTTGTGTTGATATGCTATCAAAGAAAAGTATCCTCAGGCTTATGATACCTATTAATTTTTAACCAGATGATTAATTGGTTTTGACTCTTTGCCATATATTTGAGCTATTCATTTTGTGTGTTTGCATTCTTTTCCTTTAATCCTTATTCTATTTTTCATTTTTTAAATCAAACTATAGTCTCTTCCCTTTATCCATAATCCTCTTGTTAACCTATTCCTTAATGTACATATATGGTGTGTGAGCATATATTTTATTTCAGTTGCTCTATAGAGCAACTGAAATAAAACTGATCTCTTAATATATTTAGTTGCAAATTATGATCAATATCCTATAATTAGGAAGAGCTCAGCATTACTTAAGGGTAGGATGAAGTCTACTATAAGAACACTTTACAGTGATCCCTGATCAAAATAGCCTTCATGGGAACCAGAGACAGAGACAAAAATAATAATAATAATAATAACTATAACTGCCAACTACTCAGTGATCTTGAATGAATCAGTGAGTTAATATTTTTTTCTTTCAACTTAACAGTTACTTTTTTTCTGCCTGTTAAACTGAACTACTGAATTTCTTAACTTTGTACCCTATACAATTTTTGCCTACATAAATTAGGGTTCTGAGAAAGACTGCAAAATTTCAGAGTGTTGATTAAATTACTAAAATAGACAAACCAGATCAACCACTTTAAGAAGCATCTTTTTGTCTATTTACTATGATGTTAGTTGTTGGTTTGTCATAGATGGCTTTTATCAGATTGAGGTAAACATCATCAATTCCAATTTTCTACAGGGTTTTTATCATGAATGAGTGTTGAACTTCACCAAAAGCTTAATCTGCATCTATTGAGAAGATCATGGATGTGATTTTTTCCCTTTGCTCTGTTGATATGGTGTATTACATTTGTTAATTTTCA